>CM060266.1:17153129-17228957 GCA_030684275.1 Acipenser oxyrinchus oxyrinchus
ATGTCACTGTGTGCGTGTGATCTAGCGTGTCCAGAATGTCACTGTGTGCGTGTGATCTAGCGTGTCCAGAATGTCACTGTGTGCATGTGATCTAGCGTGTCCAGAATGTCACTGTGTGCGTGTGATCTAGCGTGTCCAGAATGTCACTGTGTGCGTGTGATCTAGCGTGTCCAGAATGTCACTGTGTGCGTGTGATCTAGCGTGTCCAGAATGTCACTGTGTGTGTGTGATCTAGCGTGTCCAGAATGTCACTGTGTGTGTGTGATCTAGCGTGTCCAGAATGTCACTGTGTGCGTGTGATCTAGCGTGTCCAGAATGTCACTGTGTGATCTGTGTCAGAATGTCTATGCTGTATGCTCCAGAATGTCACTGTGTGCGTGTGATCTAGCGTGTCCAGAATGTCACTGTGTGCGTGTGATCTAGCGTGTCCAGAATGTCACTGTGTGCGTGTGATCTAGCGTGTCCAGAATGTCACTGTGTGCGTGTGATCTAGCGTGTCCAGAATGTCACTGTGTGCGTGTGATCTAGCGTGTCCAGAATGTCACTGTGTGCGTGTGATCTAGCGTGTCCAGAATGTCACTGTGTGCGTGTGATCTAGCGTGTCCAGAATGTCACTGTGTGCGTGTGATCTAGCGTGTCCAGAATGTCACTGTGTGCGTGTGATCTAGCGTGTCCAGAATGTCACTGTGTGCGTGTGATCTAGCGTGTCCAGAATGTCACTGTGTGCGTGTGATCTAGCGTGTCCAGAATGTCACTGTGTGCGTGTGATCTAGCGTGTCCAGAATGTCACTGTGTGCGTGTGATCTAGCGTGTCCAGAATGTCACTGTGTGCATGTGATCTAGCGTGTCCAGAATGTCACTGTGTGCATGTGATCTAGCGTGTCCAGAATGTCACTGTGTGCGTGTGATCTAGCGTGTCCAGAATGTCACTGTGTGCGTGTGATCTAGCGTGTCCAGAATGTCACTGTGTGCGTGTGATCTAGCGTGTCCAGAATGTCACTGTGTGCGTGTGATCTAGCGTGTCCAGAATGTCACTGTGTGCGTGTGATCTAGCGTGTCCAGAATGTCACTGTGTGCGTGTGATCTAGCGTGTCCAGAATGTCACTGTGTGCGTGTGATCTAGCGTGTCCAGAATGTCACTGTGTGCGTGTGATCTAGCGTGTCCAGAATGTCACTGTGTGCGTGTGATCTAGCGTGTCCAGAATGTCACTGTGTGCGTGTGATCTAGCGTGTCCAGAATGTCACTGTGTGCGTGTGATCTAGCGTGTCCAGAATGTCACTGTGTGCGTGTGATCTAGCGTGTCCAGAATGTCACTGTGTGTCGTGTGATCTAGCGTGTCCAGAATGTCACTGTGTGCGTGTGATCTAGCGTGTCCAGAATGTCACTGTGTGCGTGTGATCTAGCGTGTCCAGAATGTCACTGTGTGCGTGTGATCTAGCGTGTCCAGAATGTCACTGTGTGCGTGTGATCTAGCGTGTCCAGAATGTCACTGTGTGCGTGTGATCTAGCGTGTCCAGAATGTCACTGTGTGCGTGTGATCTAGCGTGTCCAGAATGTCACTGTGTGCGTGTGATCTAGCGTGTCCAGAATGTCACTGTGTGCGTGTGATCTAGCGTGTCCAGAATGTCACTGTGTGCGTGTGATCTAGCGTGTCCAGAATGTCACTGTGTGCGTGTGATCTAGCGTGTCCAGAATGTCACTGTGTGCGTGTGATCTAGCGTGTCCAGAATGTCACTGTGTGCGTGTGATCTAGCGTGTCCAGAATGTCACTGTGTGCGTGTGATCTAGCGTGTCCAGAATGTCACTGTGTGCGTGTGATCTAGCGTGTCCAGAATGTCACTGTGTGCATGTGATCTAGCGTGTCCAGAATGTCACTGTGTGTGCGTGTGATCTAGCGTGTCCAGAATGTCACTGTGTGCATGTGATCTAGCGTGTTCCGAATGTCACTGTGTGTGTGTGATCTAGCACGTCCAGAATGTCACTGTGTGTGCGTGTGATCTAGCGTGTCCAGAATGTCACTGTGTGCGTGTGATCAAGCACTTCCAGAATGTCACTGTGTGTGTGATCTAGCACGTCCAGAATGTCACTGTGTGCATGTGATCTAGCGTGTCCGGAATGTTATTGTGTGTGCGTGTGATCTAGCGTGTCCAGAATGTCACTGTGTGCGTGTGATCTAGCACGTCCAGAATGTCACTGTGTGCATGTGATCTAGCGTGTTCTGAATGTCACTGTGTGTGCGTGTGATCTAGCGTGTCCAGAATGTCACTGTGTGCGTGTGATCTAGCACGTCCAGAATGTCACTGTGTGTGCGTGTGATCTAGCACGTTCAGAATGTCACTGTGTGCGTATGATCTAGCGTGTTCAGAATGTCACTGTGTGCATGTGATCTAGCGTGTCCAGAATGTCACTGTGTGCGTGTGATCTAGCGTGTCCAGAATGTCACTGTGTGCGTGTGATCTAGCGTGTCCAGAATGTCACTGTGTGCGTGTGATCTAGCGTGTCCAGAATGTCACTGTGTGCGTGTGATCTAGCGTGTCCAGAATGTCACTGTGTGCGTGTGATCTAGCGTGTCCAGAATGTCACTGTGTGCGTGTGATCTAGCGTGTCCAGAATGTCACTGTGTGCGTGTGATCTAGCGTGTCCAGAATGTCACTGTGTGCATGTGATCTAGCGTGTCCAGAATGTCACTGTGTGCGTGTGATCTAGCGTGTCCAGAATGTCACTGTGTGCGTGTGATCTAGCGTGTCCAGAATGTCACTGTGTGTGCGTGTGATCTAGCGTGTCCAGAATGTCACTGTGTGCGTGTGATCTAGCGTGTCCAGAATGTCACTGTGTGCGTGTGATCTAGCGTGTCCAGAATGTCACTGTGTGCGTGTGATCTAGCGTGTCCAGAATGTCACTGTGTGCGTGTGATCTAGCACGTCCAGAATGTCACTGTGTGTGTGATCTAGCACGTCCAGAATGTCACTGTGTGCGTGTGATCTAGCACGTCCAGAATGTCACTGTGTGCTTATGATCTGGCGTGTTCCGAATGTCACCATGTGCGTGTGATCTAGCGTGTCCAGACTGTCACTGTGTGTCAGTGTGATCTAGCGTGTCCAGAATGTCACTGTGTGCGTGTGATCTAGCGTGTTCCGAATGTCACTGTGTGCATGTGATCTAGCGTGTTCCGAATGTCACTGTGTGCGTGTGATCTAGCGTGTCCAGAATGTCACTGTGTGTGTATCTCTTAGAATGTCACTTGTGTGTGATCTGCGTCAATGTCTTGTCTGTGATCTAGCGTGTCCAGAATGTCACTGTGTGCGTGTGATCTAGCGTGTCCAGAATGTCACTGTGTGCGTGTGATCTAGCGTGTCCAGAATGTCACTGTGTGCGTGTGATCTAGCGTGTCCAGAATGTCACTGTGTGCGTGTGATCTAGCGTGTCCAGAATGTCACTGTGTGCGTGTGATCTAGCGTGTCCAGAATGTCACTGTGTGCATGTGATCTAGCGTGTCCAGAATGTCACTGTGTGCGTGTGATCTAGCGTGTCCAGAATGTCACTGTGTGCGTGTGATCTAGCGTGTCCAGAATGTCACTGTGTGCGTGTGATCTAGCGTGTCCAGAATGTCACTGTGTGCGTGTGATCTAGCGTGTCCAGAATGTCACTGTGTGCGTGTGATCTAGCGTGTCCAGAATGTCACTGTGTGCGTGTGATCTAGCGTGTCCAGAATGTCACTGTGTGCGTGTGATCTAGCGTGTCCAGAATGTCACTGTGTGCGTGTGATCTAGCGTGTCCAGAATGTCACTGTGTGCGTGTGATCTAGCGTGTCCAGAATGTCACTGTGTGCGTGTGATCTAGCGTGTCCAGAATGTCACTGTGTGCGTGTGATCTAGCGTGTCCAGAATGTCACTGTGTGCGTGTGATCTAGCGTGTCCAGAATGTCACTGTGTGCGTGTGATCTAGCGTGTCCAGAATGTCACTGTGTGCGTGTGATCTAGCGTGTCCAGAATGTCACTGTGTGCGTGTGATCTAGCATGTCCAGAATGTCACTGTGTGCATGTGATCTAGCACGTTCAGAATGTCACTGTGTGCGTGTGATCTAGCGTGTCCAGAATGTCACTGTGTGCGTGTGATCTAGCGTGTCCAGAATGTCACTGTGTGTGTGTGATCTAGCGTGTCCAGAATGTCACTGTGTGCGTGTGATCTAGCGTGTCCAGAATGTCACTGTGTGTGCGTGTCGATCTAGCGTGTCCAGAATGTCACTGTGTGCGTGTGATCTAGCGTGTCCAGAATGTCACTGTGTGCGTGTGATCTAGCGTGTCCAGAATGTCACTGTGTGCGTGTGATCTAGCGTGTCCAGAATGTCACTGTGTGCGTGTGATCTAGCGTGTCCAGAATGTCACTGTGTGCGTGTGATCTAGCGTGTCCAGAATGTCACTGTGTGCGTGTGATCTAGCGTGTCCAGAATGTCACTGTGTGCGTGTGATCTAGCGTGTCCAGAATGTCACTGTGTGCGTGTGATCTAGCGTGTCCAGAATGTCACTGTGTGCGTGTGATCTAGCGTGTCCAGAATGTCACTGTGTGCGTGTGATCTAGCGTGTCCAGAATGTCACTGTGTGCGTGTGATCTAGCGTGTCCAGAATGTCACTGTGTGCGTGTGATCTAGCGTGTCCAGAATGTCACTGTGTGCGTGTGATCTAGCGTGTCCAGAATGTCACTGTGTGCGTGTGATCTAGCGTGTCCAGAATGTCACTGTGTGCGTGTGATCTAGCGTGTCCAGAATGTCACTGTGTGCGTGTGATCTAGCGTGTCCAGAATGTCACTGTGTGCGTGTGATCTAGCGTGTCCAGAATGTCACTGTGTGCGTGTGATCTAGCGTGTCCAGAATGTCACTGTGTGCGTGTGATCTAGCGTGTCCAGAATGTCACTGTGTGCGTGTGATCTAGCGTGTCCAGAATGTCACTGTGTGCGTGTGATCTAGCGTGTCCAGAATGTCACTGTGTGCGTGTGATCTAGCGTGTCCAGAATGTCACTGTGTGCGTGTGATCTAGCGTGTCCAGAATGTCACTGTGTGCGTGTGATCTAGCGTGTCCAGAATGTCACTGTGTGCGTGTGATCTAGCGTGTCCAGAATGTCACTGTGTGCGTGTGATCTAGCGTGTCCAGAATGTCACTGTGTGCGTGTGATCTAGCGTGTCCAGAATGTCACTGTGTGCGTGTGATCTAGCGTGTCCAGAATGTCACTGTGTGCGTGTGATCTAGCGTGTCCAGAATGTCACTGTGTGCGTGTGATCTAGCGTGTCCAGAATGTCACTGTGTGCGTGTGATCTAGCGTGTCCAGAATGTCACTGTGTGCGTGTGATCTAGCGTGTCCAGAATGTCACTGTGTGCGTGTGATCTAGCGTGTCCAGAATGTCACTGTGTGCGTGTGATCTAGCGTGTCCAGAATGTCACTGTGTGCGTGTGATCTAGCGTGTCCAGAATGTCACTGTGTGCGTGTGATCTAGCGTGTCCAGAATGTCACTGTGTGCGTGTGATCTAGCGTGTCCAGAATGTCACTGTGTGCGTGTGATCTAGCGTGTCCAGAATGTCACTGTGTGCGTGTGATCTAGCGTGTCCAGAATGTCACTGTGTGCGTGTGATCTAGCGTGTCCAGAATGTCACTGTGTGCGTGTGATCTAGCGTGTCCAGAATGTCACTGTGTGCGTGTGATCTAGCGTGTCCAGAATGTCACTGTGTGCGTGTGATCTAGCGTGTCCAGAATGTCACTGTGTGCGTGTGATCTAGCGTGTCCAGAATGTCACTGTGTGCGTGTGATCTAGCGTGTCCAGAATGTCACTGTGTGCGTGTGATCTAGCGTGTCCAGAATGTCACTGTGTGCGTGTGATCTAGCGTGTCCAGAATGTCACTGTGTGCGTGTGATCTAGCGTGTCCAGAATGTCACTGTGTGCGTGTGATCTAGCGTGTCCAGAATGTCACTGTGTGCGTGTGATCTAGCGTGTCCAGAATGTCACTGTGTGCGTGTGATCTAGCGTGTCCAGAATGTCACTGTGTGCGTGTGATCTAGCGTGTCCAGAATGTCACTGTGTGCGTGTGATCTAGCGTGTCCAGAATGTCACTGTGTGCGTGTGATCTAGCGTGTCCAGAATGTCACTGTGTGCGTGTGATCTAGCGTGTCCAGAATGTCACTGTGTGCGTGTGATCTAGCGTGTCCAGAATGTCACTGTGTGCGTGTGATCTAGCGTGTCCAGAATGTCACTGTGTGCATGTGATCTAGCGTGTCCAGAATGTCACTGTGTGCGTGTGATCTAGCGTGTCCAGAATGTCACTGTGTGCGTGTGATCTAGCGTGTCCAGAATGTCACTGTGTGCGTGTGATCTAGCGTGTCCAGAATGTCACTGTGTGCGTGTGATCTAGCGTGTCCAGAATGTCACTGTGTGCGTGTGATCTAGCGTGTCCAGAATGTCACTGTGTGCGTGTGATCTAGCGTGTCCAGAATGTCACTGTGTGCGTGTGATCTAGCGTGTCCAGAATGTCACTGTGTGCGTGTGATCTAGCGTGTCCAGAATGTCACTGTGTGCGTGTGATCTAGCGTGTCCAGAATGTCACTGTGTGCGTGTGATCTAGCGTGTCCAGAATGTCACTGTGTGCGTGTGATCTAGCGTGTCCAGAATGTCACTGTGTGCGTGTGATCTAGCGTGTCCAGAATGTCACTGTGTGCGTGTGATCTAGCGTGTCCAGAATGTCACTGTGTGCGTGTGATCTAGCGTGTCCAGAATGTCACTGTGTGCGTGTGATCTAGCGTGTCCAGAATGTCACTGTGTGCGTGTGATCTAGCGTGTCCCGAATGTCACCGTGTGCGTGTGATCTAGCGTGTCCAGAATGTCACTGTGTGCGTGTGATCTAGCGTGTCCAGAATGTCACTGTGTGTGCGTGTGATCTAGCATGTCCAGAATGTCACTGTGTGCGTGTGATCTAGCGTGTTCCGAATGTCACTGTGTGCATGTGATCTAGAGTGTTCAGAATGTCACTGTGTGTGCGTGTGATCTACCATGTCCAGAATGTCACTGTGTGCGTGTGATCTGGCGTGTTCCGAATGTCACCGTGTGCGTGAGATCTAGCGTGTCCAGACTGTCACTGTGTGCGTGTGATCTAACGTGTCCAGAATGTCACTGTGTGTGTGTGATCTAGCATGTTCCTAATGTCACTGTGTGTGCGAGTGATCTAGCATGTCCAGAATGTCACTGTGTGTGTGTGATCTAGAACGTCCAGAATGTCACTGTGTGCGTGTGATCTAGCACGTCCAGAATGTCACTGTGTGCGTGTGATCTGGCGTGTTCCGAATGTCACCATGTGCGTGTGATCTAGCGTGTCCAGAATGTCACTGTGTGTGCGTGTGATCTAGCGTGTCCAGAATGTCACTGTGTGCGTGTGATCTAGCGTGTTCCGAATGTCACTGTGTGCATGTGATCTAGCGTGTCCAGAATGTCACTGTGTGCGTGTGATCTAGCGTGTCCAGAATGTCACTGTGTGCGTGTGATCTAGCGTGTCCAGAATGTCACTGTGTGCGTGTGATCTAGCGTGTCCAGAATGTCACTGTGTGCGTGTGATCTAGCGTGTCCAGAATGTCACTGTGTGCGTGTGATCTAGCGTGTCCAGAATGTCACTGTGTGCGTGTGATCTAGCGTGTCCAGAATGTCACTGTGTGCGTGTGATCTAGCGTGTCCAGAATGTCACTGTGTGCGTGTGATCTAGCGTGTCCAGAATGTCACTGTGTGCGTGTGATCTAGCGTGTCCAGAATGTCACTGTGTGCGTGTGATCTAGCGTGTCCAGAATGTCACTGTGTGCGTGTGATCTAGCGTGTCCAGAATGTCACTGTGTGCGTGTGATCTAGCGTGTCCAGAATGTCACTGTGTGCGTGTGATCTAGCGTGTCCAGAATGTCACTGTGTGCGTGTGATCTAGCGTGTCCAGAATGTCACTGTGTGCGTGTGATCTAGCGTGTCCAGAATGTCACTGTGTGCGTGTGATCTAGCGTGTCCAGAATGTCACTGTGTGCGTGTGATCTAGCGTGTCCAGAATGTCACTGTGTGCGTGTGATCTAGCGTGTCCAGAATGTCACTGTGTGCGTGTGATCTAGCGTGTCCAGAATGTCACTGTGTGCGTGTGATCTAGCGTGTCCAGAATGTCACTGTGTGCGTGTGATCTAGCGTGTCCAGAATGTCACTGTGTGCGTGTGATCTAGCGTGTCCAGAATGTCACTGTGTGCGTGTGATCTAGCGTGTCCAGAATGTCACTGTGTGCGTGTGATCTAGCGTGTCCAGAATGTCACTGTGTGCGTGTGATCTAGCGTGTCCAGAATGTCACTGTGTGCGTGTGATCTAGCGTGTCCAGAATGTCACTGTGTGCGTGTGATCTAGCGTGTCCAGAATGTCACTGTGTGCGTGTGATCTAGCGTGTCCAGAATGTCACTGTGTGCGTGTGATCTAGCGTGTCCAGAATGTCACTGTGTGCGTGTGATCTAGCGTGTCCAGAATGTCACTGTGTGCGTGTGATCTAGCGTGTCCAGAATGTCACTGTGTGCGTGTGATCTAGCGTGTCCAGAATGTCACTGTGTGCGTGTGATCTAGCGTGTCCAGAATGTCACTGTGTGCGTGTGATCTAGCGTGTCCAGAATGTCACTGTGTGCGTGTGATCTAGCGTGTCCAGAATGTCACTGTGTGCGTGTGATCTAGCGTGTCCAGAATGTCACTGTGTGCGTGTGATCTAGCGTGTCCAGAATGTCACTGTGTGCGTGTGATCTAGCGTGTCCAGAATGTCACTGTGTGCGTGTGATCTAGCGTGTCCAGAATGTCACTGTGTGCGTGTGATCTAGCGTGTCCAGAATGTCACTGTGTGCGTGTGATCTAGCGTGTCCAGAATGTCACTGTGTGCGTGTGATCTAGCGTGTCCAGAATGTCACTGTGTGCGTGTGATCTAGCGTGTCCAGAATGTCACTGTGTGCGTGTGATCTAGCGTGTCCAGAATGTCACTGTGTGCGTGTGATCTAGCGTGTCCAGAATGTCACTGTGTGCGTGTGATCTAGCGTGTCCAGAATGTCACTGTGTGCGTGTGATCTAGCGTGTCCAGAATGTCACTGTGTGCGTGTGATCTAGCGTGTCCAGAATGTCACTGTGTGCGTGTGATCTAGCGTGTCCAGAATGTCACTGTGTGCGTGTGATCTAGCGTGTCCAGAATGTCACTGTGTGCGTGTGATCTAGCGTGTCCAGAATGTCACTGTGTGCGTGTGATCTAGCGTGTCCAGAATGTCACTGTGTGCGTGTGATCTAGCGTGTCCAGAATGTCACTGTGTGCGTGTGATCTAGCGTGTCCAGAATGTCACTGTGTGCGTGTGATCTAGCGTGTCCAGAATGTCACTGTGTGCGTGTGATCTAGCGTGTCCAGAATGTCACTGTGTGCGTGTGATCTAGCGTGTCCAGAATGTCACTGTGTGCGTGTGATCTAGCGTGTCCAGAATGTCACTGTGTGCGTGTGATCTAGCGTGTCCAGAATGTCACTGTGTGCGTGTGATCTAGCGTGTCCAGAATGTCACTGTGTGCGTGTGATCTAGCGTGTCCAGAATGTCACTGTGTGCGTGTGATCTAGCGTGTCCAGAATGTCACTGTGTGCGTGTGATCTAGCGTGTCCAGAATGTCACTGTGTGCGTGTGATCTAGCGTGTCCAGAATGTCACTGTGTGCGTGTGATCTAGCGTGTCCAGAATGTCACTGTGTGCGTGTGATCTAGCGTGTCCAGAATGTCACTGTGTGCGTGTGATCTAGCGTGTCCAGAATGTCACTGTGTGCGTGTGATCTAGCGTGTCCAGAATGTCACTGTGTGCGTGTGATCTAGCGTGTCCAGAATGTCACTGTGTGTGCGTGTGATCTAGCGTGTCCAGAATGTCACTGTGTGCGTGTGATCTAGCGTGTCCAGAATGTCACTGTGTGTGCGTGTGATCTAGCGTGTCCAGAATGTCACTGTGTGCATGTGATCTAGCGTGTTCCGAATGTCACTGTGTGCGTGTGATCTAGCACGTCCAGAATGTCACTGTGTGCGTGTGATCTAGCGTGTCCAGAATGTCACTGTGTGCGTGTGATCTAGCGTGTCCAGAATGTCACTGTGTGTGCGTGTGATCTAGCGTGTCCAGAATGTCACTGTGTGCGTGTGATCTAGCGTGTCCAGAATGTCACTGTGTGTGTGTGATCTAGTGTGTCCAGAATGTCACTCTGTGTGCGTGTGATCTAGCATGTTCCGAATGTCACTGTGTGTGCGTGTGATCTAGTGTCCAGAATGTCACTGTGTGTGTGATCTAGCACGTCCAGAATGTCACTGTGTGCGTGTGATCTAGCGTGTTCCGAATGTCACTGTGTGCATGTGATCTAGAGTGTTCCGAATGTCACTGTGTGTGCGTGTGATCTAGCGTGTCCAGAATGTCACTGTGTGCGTGTGATCTAGCGTGTCCAGAATGTCACTGTGTGTGCGTGTGATCTAGCATGTCCAGAATGTCACTGTGTGCATGTGATCTAGCGTGTTCAGAATGTCACTGTGTGCGTGTGATCTAGCGTGTCCAGAATGTCACTGTGTGCGTGTGATCTAGCGTGTCCAGAATGTCACTGTGTGCATGTGATCTAGCGTGTCCAGAATGTCACTGTGTGCATGTGATCTAGCATGTTCCGAATGTCACTGTGTGTGCGTGTGATCTAGCACGTCCAGAATGTCACTGTGTGCGTGTGATCTAGCGTGTTCCGAATGTCACTGTGTGCGTGTGATCTAGCGTGTCCAGAATGTCACTGTGTGTGCGTGTGATCTAGCGTGTCCAGAATGTCACTGTGTGCATGTGATCTAGCGTGTCCAGAATGTCACTGTGTGCGTGTGATCTAGCGTGTCCAGAATGTCACTGTGTGTGCGTGTGATCTAGCGTGTCCAGAATGTCACTGTGTGCGTGTGATCTAGCGTGTCCAGAATGTCACTGTGTGCATGTGATCTAGCGTGTTCCGAATGTCACTGTGTGTGCGTGTGATCTAGCGTGTCCAGAATGTCACTGTGTGCGTGTGATCTAGCACGTCCAGAATGTCTCTGTGTGTGCGTGTGATCTAGCGTGTCCAGAATGTCACTGTGTGCGTGTGATCTAGCGTGTCCAGAATGTCACTGTGTGTGCGTGTGATCTAGCGTGTCCAGAATGTCACTGTGTGCGTGTGATCTAGCGTGTCCAGAATGTCACTGTGTGCATGTGATCTAGCGTGTCCAGAATGTCACTGTGTGTCCATGTGATCTAGCGTGTTCCGAATGTCACTGTGTGCGTGTGATCTAGCGTGTCCAGATGTCATTGTGTGTACGTGTGATCTAGCGTGTCCAGAATGTCACTGTGTGCATGTGATCTAGCGTGTCCAGAATGTCACTGTGTGTGCGTGTGATCTAGCGTGTCCAGAATGTCACTGTGTGCGTGTGATCTAGCGTGTCCAGAATGTCACTGTGTGTGTGTGATCTAGCGTGTCCAGAATGTCACTGTGTGCGTGTGATCTAGCGTGTCCAGAATGTCACTGTGTGCGTGTGATCTAGCGTGTCCAGAATGTCACTGTGTGCATGTGATCTAGCGTGTCCAGAATGTCACTGTGTGCATGTGATCTAGCGTGTTCCGAATGTCACTGTGTGCGTGTGATCTAGCGTGTCCAGAATGTCAGTGTGTGTGCGTGTGATCTAGCGTGTCCAGAATGTCACTGTGTGCGTGTGATCTAGCGTGTCCAGAATGTCACTGTGTGCATGTGATCTAGCGTGTTCCGAATGTCACTGTGTGCGTGTGATCTAGCGTGTCCAGAATGTCACTGTGTGTGTGTGATCTGGCGTGGTCTGAATGTCATTGTGTGTGCATGTGATCTAGCATGTCCAGAATGTCACTGTGTGCATGTGATCTAGCATGTTCCGAATGTCACTGTGTGCGTGTGATCTAGCACGTCTAGAATGTCACTGTGTGTGTGTGATCTAGCACGTCCAGAATGTCACTGTGTGCGTGTGATCTAGCACGTCCAGAATGTCACTGTGTGCGTATGATCTGGCGTGTTCCGAATGTCACCATGTGCGTGTGATCTAGCGTGTCCAGACTGTCACTGTGTGCGTGTGATCTAGCGTGTCCAGAATGTCACTGTGTGTACGTGTGATCTAGCGTGTCCAGAATGTCACTGTGTGTGCGTGTGATCTAGCGTGTCCAGAATGTCACTGTGTGCGTGTGATCTAGCGTGTCCAGAATGTCACTGTGTGCGTGTGATCTAGCGTGTCCAGAATGTCACTGTGTGCGTGTGATCTAGCGTGTCCAGAATGTCACTGTGTGCGTGTGATCTAGCGTGTCCAGAATGTCACTGTGTGCGTGTGATCTAGCGTGTCCAGAATGTCACTGTGTGCGTGTGATCTAGCGTGTCCAGAATGTCACTGTGTGCGTGTGATCTAGCGTGTCCAGAATGTCACTGTGTGCGTGTGATCTAGCGTGTCCAGAATGTCACTGTGTGCGTGTGATCTAGCGTGTCCAGAATGTCACTGTGTGCGTGTGATCTAGCGTGTCCAGAATGTCACTGTGTGCGTGTGATCTAGCGTGTCCAGAATGTCACTGTGTGCGTGTGATCTAGCGTGTCCAGAATGTCACTGTGTGCGTGTGATCTAGCGTGTCCAGAATGTCACTGTGTGCGTGTGATCTAGCGTGTCCAGAATGTCACTGTGTGCGTGTGATCTAGCGTGTCCAGAATGTCACTGTGTGCGTGTGATCTAGCGTGTCCAGAATGTCACTGTGTGCGTGTGATCTAGCGTGTCCAGAATGTCACTGTGTGCGTGTGATCTAGCGTGTCCAGAATGTCACTGTGTGCGTGTGATCTAGCGTGTCCAGAATGTCACTGTGTGCGTGTGATCTAGCGTGTCCAGAATGTCACTGTGTGCGTGTGATCTAGCGTGTCCAGAATGTCACTGTGTGCGTGTGATCTAGCGTGTCCAGAATGTCACTGTGTGCGTGTGATCTAGCGTGTCCAGAATGTCACTGTGTGCGTGTGATCTAGCGTGTCCAGAATGTCACTGTGTGCGTGTGATCTAGCGTGTCCAGAATGTCACTGTGTGCGTGTGATCTAGCGTGTCCAGAATGTCACTGTGTGCATGTGATCTAGCGTGTCCAGAATGTCACTGTGTGCGTGTGATCTAGCGTGTCCAGAATGTCACTGTGTGCGTGTGATCTAGCGTGTCCAGAATGTCACTGTGTGCGTGTGATCTAGCGTGTCCAGAATGTCACTGTGTGCGTGTGATCTAGCGTGTCCAGAATGTCACTGTGTGCGTGTGATCTAGCGTGTCCAGAATGTCACTGTGTGCGTGTGATCTAGCGTGTCCAGAATGTCACTGTGTGCGTGTGATCTAGCGTGTCCAGAATGTCACTGTGTGCGTGTGATCTAGCGTGTCCAGAATGTCACTGTGTGCGTGTGATCTAGCGTGTCCAGAATGTCACTGTGTGCGTGTGATCTAGCGTGTCCAGAATGTCACTGTGTGCGTGTGATCTAGCGTGTCCAGAATGTCACTGTGTGCGTGTGATCTAGCGTGTCCAGAATGTCACTGTGTGCGTGTGATCTAGCGTGTCCAGAATGTCACTGTGTGCGTGTGATCTAGCGTGTCCAGAATGTCACTGTGTGCGTGTGATCTAGCGTGTCCAGAATGTCACTGTGTGCGTGTGATCTAGCGTGTCCAGAATGTCACTGTGTGCGTGTGATCTAGCGTGTCCAGAATGTCACTGTGTGCGTGTGATCTAGCGTGTCCAGAATGTCACTGTGTGCGTGTGATCTAGCGTGTCCAGAATGTCACTGTGTGCGTGTGATCTAGCGTGTCCAGAATGTCACTGTGTGCGTGTGATCTAGCGTGTCCAGAATGTCACTGTGTGCGTGTGATCTAGCGTGTCCAGAATGTCACTGTGTGCGTGTGATCTAGCGTGTCCAGAATGTCACTGTGTGCGTGTGATCTAGCGTGTCCAGAATGTCACTGTGTGCGTGTGATCTAGCGTGTCCAGAATGTCACTGTGTGCGTGTGATCTAGCGTGTCCAGAATGTCACTGTGTGCGTGTGATCTAGCGTGTCCAGAATGTCACTGTGTGCGTGTGATCTAGCGTGTCCAGAATGTCACTGTGTGCGTGTGATCTAGCGTGTCCAGAATGTCACTGTGTGCGTGTGATCTAGCGTGTCCAGAATGTCACTGTGTGCGTGTGATCTAGCGTGTCCAGAATGTCACTGTGTGCGTGTGATCTAGCGTGTCCAGAATGTCACTGTGTGCGTGTGATCTAGCGTGTCCAGAATGTCACTGTGTGCGTGTGATCTAGCGTGTCCAGAATGTCACTGTGTGCGTGTGATCTAGCGTGTCCAGAATGTCACTGTGTGCGTGTGATCTAGCGTGTCCAGAATGTCACTGTGTGCGTGTGATCTAGCGTGTCCAGAATGTCACTGTGTGCGTGTGATCTAGCGTGTCCAGAATGTCACTGTGTGCGTGTGATCTAGCGTGTCCAGAATGTCACTGTGTGCGTGTGATCTAGCGTGTCCAGAATGTCACTGTGTGCGTGTGATCTAGCGTGTCCAGAATGTCACTGTGTGCGTGTGATCTAGCGTGTCCAGAATGTCACTGTGTGCGTGTGATCTAGCGTGTCCAGAATGTCACTGTGTGCGTGTGATCTAGCGTGTCCAGAATGTCACTGTGTGCGTGTGATCTAGCGTGTCCAGAATGTCACTGTGTGCGTGTGATCTAGCGTGTCCAGAATGTCACTGTGTGCGTGTGATCTAGCGTGTCCAGAATGTCACTGTGTGCGTGTGATCTAGCGTGTCCAGAATGTCACTGTGTGCGTGTGATCTAGCGTGTCCAGAATGTCACTGTGTGCGTGTGATCTAGCGTGTCCAGAATGTCACTGTGTGCGTGTGATCTAGCGTGTCCAGAATGTCACTGTGTGCGTGTGATCTAGCGTGTCCAGAATGTCACTGTGTGCGTGTGATCTAGCGTGTCCAGAATGTCACTGTGTGCGTGTGATCTAGCGTGTCCAGAATGTCACTGTGTGCGTGTGATCTAGCGTGTCCAGAATGTCACTGTGTGCGTGTGATCTAGCGTGTCCAGAATGTCACTGTGTGCGTGTGATCTAGCGTGTCCAGAATGTCACTGTGTGCGTGTGATCTAGCGTGTCCAGAATGTCACTGTGTGCGTGTGATCTAGCGTGTCCAGAATGTCACTGTGTGCGTGTGATCTAGCGTGTCCAGAATGTCACTGTGTGCGTGTGATCTAGCGTGTCCAGAATGTCACTGTGTGCGTGTGATCTAGCGTGTCCAGAATGTCACTGTGTGCGTGTGATCTAGCGTGTCCAGAATGTCACTGTGTGCGTGTGATCTAGCGTGTCCAGAATGTCACTGTGTGCGTGTGATCTAGCGTGTCCAGAATGTCACTGTGTGCGTGTGATCTAGCGTGTCCAGAATGTCACTGTGTGCGTGTGATCTAGCGTGTCCAGAATGTCACTGTGTGCGTGTGATCTAGCGTGTCCAGAATGTCACTGTGTGCGTGTGATCTAGCGTGTCCAGAATGTCACTGTGTGCGTGTGATCTAGCGTGTCCAGAATGTCACTGTGTGCGTGTGATCTAGCGTGTCCAGAATGTCACTGTGTGCGTGTGATCTAGCGTGTCCAGAATGTCACTGTGTGCGTGTGATCTAGCGTGTCCAGAATGTCACTGTGTGCGTGTGATCTAGCGTGTCCAGAATGTCACTGTGTGCGTGTGATCTAGCGTGTCCAGAATGTCACTGTGTGCGTGTGATCTAGCGTGTCCAGAATGTCACTGTGTGCGTGTGATCTAGCGTGTCCAGAATGTCACTGTGTGCGTGTGATCTAGCGTGTCCAGAATGTCACTGTGTGCGTGTGATCTAGCGTGTCCAGAATGTCACTGTGTGCGTGTGATCTAGCGTGTCCAGAATGTCACTGTGTGCGTGTGATCTAGCGTGTCCAGAATGTCACTGTGTGCGTGTGATCTAGCGTGTCCAGAATGTCACTGTGTGCGTGTGATCTAGCGTGTCCAGAATGTCACTGTGTGCGTGTGATCTAGCGTGTCCAGAATGTCACTGTGTGCGTGTGATCTAGCGTGTCCAGAATGTCACTGTGTGCGTGTGATCTAGCGTGTCCAGAATGTCACTGTGTGCATGTGATCTAGCGTGTCCAGAATGTCACTGTGTGCGTGTGATCTAGCGTGTCCAGAATGTCACTGTGTGCGTGTGATCTAGCGTGTCCAGAATGTCACTGTGTGCGTGTGATCTAGCGTGTCCAGAATGTCACTGTGTGCGTGTGATCTAGCGTGTCCAGAATGTCACTGTGTGCGTGTGATCTAGCGTGTCCAGAATGTCACTGTGTGCGTGTGATCTAGCGTGTCCAGAATGTCACTGTGTGCATGTGATCTAGCGTGTCCAGAATGTCACTGTGTGCGTGTGATCTAGCGTGTCCAGAATGTCACTGTGTGCGTGTGATCTAGCGTGTCCAGAATGTCACTGTGTGCGTGTGATCTAGCGTGTCCAGAATGTCACTGTGTGCGTGTGATCTAGCGTGTCCAGAATGTCACTGTGTGCGTGTGATCTAGCGTGTCCAGAATGTCACTGTGTGCGTGTGATCTAGCGTGTCCAGAATGTCACTGTGTGCGTGTGATCTAGCGTGTCCAGAATGTCACTGTGTGCGTGTGATCTAGCGTGTCCAGAATGTCACTGTGTGCGTGTGATCTAGCGTGTCCAGAATGTCACTGTGTGCGTGTGATCTAGCGTGTCCAGAATGTCACTGTGTGCGTGTGATCTAGCGTGTCCAGAATGTCACTGTGTGCGTGTGATCTAGCGTGTCCAGAATGTCACTGTGTGCGTGTGATCTAGCGTGTCCAGAATGTCACTGTGTGCGTGTGATCTAGCGTGTCCAGAATGTCACTGTGTGCGTGTGATCTAGCGTGTCCAGAATGTCACTGTGTGCGTGTGATCTAGCGTGTCCAGAATGTCACTGTGTGCGTGTGATCTAGCGTGTCCAGAATGTCACTGTGTGCGTGTGATCTAGCGTGTCCAGAATGTCACTGTGTGCGTGTGATCTAGCGTGTCCAGAATGTCACTGTGTGCGTGTGATCTAGCGTGTCCAGAATGTCACTGTGTGCGTGTGATCTAGCGTGTCCAGAATGTCACTGTGTGCGTGTGATCTAGCGTGTCCAGAATGTCACTGTGTGCGTGTGATCTAGCGTGTCCAGAATGTCACTGTGTGTCCGTGTGATCTAGCGTGTTCCGAATGTCACTGTGTGCGTGTGATCTAGCGTGTCCAGAATGTCATTGTGTGTACGTGTGATCTAGCGTGTCCAGAATGTCACTGTGTGTGCGTGTGATCTAGCGTGTTCCGAATGTCACTGTGTGCATGTGATCTAGCGTGTTCCGAATGTCACTGTGTGTGCGTGTGATCTAGCGTGTCCAGAATGTCACTGTGTGTGTGTGATCTAGCGTGTCCAGAATGTCACTGTGTGCGTGTGATCTAGCACGTCCAGAATGTCACTGTGTGCGTGTGATCTAGCGTGTTCCGAATGTCACTGTGTGTGCGTGTGATCTAGCGTGTCCAGAATGTCACTGTGTGCGTGTGATCTAGCGTGTCCAGAATGTCACTGTGTGTGCGTGTGATCTAGCGTGTTCAGAATGTCACTGTGTGCGTGTGATCTAGCGTGTCCAGAATGTCACTGTGTGCGTGTGATCTAGCGTGTCCAGAATGTCACTGTGTGCGTGTGATCTAGCGTGTCCAGAATGTCACTGTGTGCGTGTGATCTAGCGTGTCCAGAATGTCACTGTGTGCATGTGATCTAGCGTGTTCCGAATGTCACTGTGTGTGCGTGTGATCTAGCGTGTCCAGAATGTCACTGTGTGTGTGTGATCTAGCGTGTCCAGAATGTCACTGTGTGTGCGTGTGATCTAGCGTGTCCAGAATGTCACTGTGTGCGTGTGATCTAGCGTGTCCAGAATGTCACTGTGTGCATGTGATCTAGCATGTTCCGAATGTCACTGTGTGCGTGTGATCTAGCACGTCTAGAATGTCACTGTGTGTGTGTGATCTAGCACGTCCAGAATGTCACTGTGTGCGTGTGATCTAGCACGTCCAGAATGTCACTGTGTGCGTATGATCTGGCGTGTTCCGAATGTCACCATGTGCGTGTGATCTAGCGTGTCCAGACTGTCACTGTGTGTCAGTGTGATCTAGCGTGTCCAGAATGTCACTGTGTGTGTGTGATCTAGCGTGTCCAGAATGTCATTGTGTGTCGTGTGATCTAGCGTGTCCAGAATGTCACTGTGTGCATGTGATCTAGCGTGTTCCGAATGTCACTGTGTGCATGTGATCTAGCATGTTCCGAAAGTCACTGTGTGCGTGTGATCTAGCACGTTCAGAATGTCAATGTGTGCTTGTGATCTAGCGTGACAAGAATGTCATTGTGTGTCGTGTGATCTAACGTGTCCAGAATGGCACTGTGTGTGCGTGTGATCTAGCGTGTCCAGAATGTCACTGTGTGCATGTGATCTAGCGTGTTCCGAATGTCACTGTGTGCATGTGATCTAGCGTGTTCCGAATGTCACTGTGTGCATGTGATCTAGCGTGTTCAGAATGTCACTGTGTGCATGTGATCTAGCGTGTCCAGAATGTCACTGTGTGTGCGTGTGATCTAGCGTGTCCAGAATGTCACTGTGTGTGTGTGATCTAGCGTGTCCAGAATGTCACTGTGTGTGCGTGTGATCTAGCGTGTCCAGAATGTCACTGTGTGCATGTGATCTAGCGTGTTCCGAATGTCACTGTGTGCATGTGATCTAGCATGTCCAGAATGTCACTGTGTGCATGTGATCTAGCATGTCCAGAATGTCACTGTGTGCGTGTGATCTAGCGTGTCCAGAATGTCACTGTGTGTGCGTGTGATCTAGCGTGTCCAGAATGTCACTGTGTGTGTGTGATCTAGCGTGTCCAGAATGTCATTGTGTGTACGTGTGATCTAGCGTGTCCAGAATGTCACTGTGTGTACGTGTGATCTAGCGTGTCCAGAATGTCACTGTGTGTATGTGATCTAGCGTGTTCCGAATGTCACTGTGTGCATGTGATCTAGCGTGTTCCGAATGTCACTGTGTGTGCGTGTGATCTAGCATGTCCAGAATGTCACTGTGTGCGTGTGATCTAGCATGTCCAGAATGTCACTGTGTGTGCGTGTGATCTAGCGTGTCCAGAATGTCACTGTGTGCGTGTGATCTAGCGTGTCCAGAATGTCACTGTGTGCTTGTGATCTAGCGTGTCCAGAATGTCATTGTGTGTGCGTGTGATCTAGCGTGTCCAGAATGTCACTGTGTGTGCGTGTGATCTAGCGTGTCCAGAATGTCACTGTGTGCATGTGATCTAGCATGTTCCGAATGTCACTGTGTGCGTGTGATCTAGCATGTCCAGAATGTCACTGTGTGCATGTGATCTAGGATGTTCAGAATGTCACTGTGTGCGTGTGATCTAGCACGTCCAGAATGTCACTGTGTGTGCGTGTGATCTAGCGTGTTCCGAATGTCTCTGTGTGTCTTATCTAGCGTGTCAAGAATGTCATTGTGTGTGCGTGTGATCTAACGTGTTCAGAATGTCACTGTGTGCGTGTGATCTAGCAAGTCCAGAATGTCACTGTGTACGTGTGATGTAGCATATCCAGAATGTCACTGTGTGCGTGTCATTTAGCATGTCTAGAATGTCACTGTGTGTGTGTTTTTAGTATTGATCCAGAAAGCAGCACGCTCAGTTAGTGGAATTTGTAACAAGCTGATTTTAGTAGGTCGTGTCACTGAAGAATTTACCCAAAAAAATCTGATATGCTTTTTTGGGACATTTTTGGGACTAAGCGTTCCAACGACTAACCGAGTCTCAGAGTGCAACCGTGCAATTTATAAAACATCCCTCCCCTGTTGTGACAGTCAGTGCTGATTGGTCTTTTATGGTTTGTGTTCAAAAGCAATGTAAAACGGAGCAGTGCACTGCACACACACAGATCCTTGAAACTAGCAGGATTTATCATTACACCACCCATGCACTTCAAGCACCCCTAGTTCCCACTCACCTGTTGGTATGCCAAAATATCAAAATATTCCATATGTGGTTCTATTCTATCAATTGTCTCTCCATTGTAGCTGCCTTTGTCCTTGCCATTAGACCCATTGGTGTATATCCAATTGTTCTAAACAAAGGCAGATTGTCTGTGCACTTTAAAGAAAAGACAATCAAAGATCAATACATTAAGTGCAGACAATGCTTAAAATGTAAGTGCCCTATGGAGCCTGCATGATATATAATTAGTTATCCATCTTGTAACATTGGAGCTGCTGCACTGAGACTATGCAGACATTTCCCTGGGAAATACTAAAGAACTATCAATATTTAATTATTCAGCAATATCCTACTGCTCAATACATAGTGCGACCCGGCAGAGAGTGTATAATGTTGTTATACAGTTCATCCAATCCATAGGCATGAATGTTATCCAAAGACTCTCTCCATGCTCTCATCCTCCATCTGACTTAAAAAATATATAGAATTCAATTCATTAATGTGCCTATGCAATGGGCACAACTGCCGTTATGGATTGTGAACGTTGTCAGTGAGTTGACATTCATCTCTATAACCACATAGGTGAGTCTGTGGTTAAGACGGTGTGCATGGTTAGTGGTTCACCCAATTATTTAATTTCTGATTTTCTCCCTGAGTTAGAATATGGGCATCAGTGTGGAGTAGTGGTTAGGGCTCAGGACTTTTGACCAGAGGGTCGTAGGTTCAATCCCAGGTGGGGGACACTGCTGCTGTACCCTTGAACAAGGTACTTTACCTAGACTGCTCCAGTAAAAACCCAACTGTATAAATGGGTAAATGTATGTAAAAATAATGTGATATCTTGTAACAATTGTAAGTCACCCTGGATAAGGACGTCTGCTAAGAAATAAATAATAATAAAATAATAATAATATCCATTAACGTTTCCTCACCGCAGCAAATCCACACAACTCAGGAGAACTGAAGGTCGATTCCATGACCAAGCCAATTGCCTCTTTACACCCGGAGCTCGAAGCGGATGTCAGCGAAGCTACCGGCCTCTGAAGGACAAAGGCCAGCCCTGCAGGTGTCCGCTTGAGCGCACACCTGCAATTAGCAGGATGTGGAGAAACAGTCCCTGTTGGTTTTGCCTCTCTAATCCTGCAAGAGCACCACAACATAAGCAATGCTCCCTCTGGAACCCCCAGCCAGGATCAGCAACTTCGCACAGTCGGACATGAACCTGCACTCCCCTGACTCTGTGACTCACCCTGCACACCAGACAGTTGTGCTTTACCAGATGAGTCAATCATCCATCCATAATATATTACTATTACTTTTGTTTTGTATGGTCTTCAAAAACAGGACCCCATTGTTTTACGGTCCTTCTGAGTGGCAGTGAATTTGAGTTGAGCTGAGCAGTCCGTTCAGAGACCAGATAACCTGGAAGAGAGAACCCACCTAATATAGAGTTTTAGACAGTGTTTAGATCCACTGTTGTTTATAATTTAAAGAGGCACATGTGTTCAGCCTCCTTCAGTAAATCCTGAACAATTCCTAAGTCCCGCCAACCTCCAATTGATAGCTTTTTAAATGTGGATACAAGTCTGCTGATCAAGGAAGAGGTGCTCACAGCCTCAGAGAGAAAAGGAACCTTAGATATCTAACGTATTTCATGCCTTTTGAACAAACTAATTTGCCAGTCTATAGTTCACCACACATTTTAATTCTGTTCTGTACTTCATACCCTCCTGAAAGATCCCATTCTGCTTTCATCTCTGCTGCTCATTCCCATTTCATATTCCAGCCTTTTTTATCTCTTTCTCTGATGGAGAAAAACAAAGAAGGATGTGTGCTGGATTGATAGAAGTAATTTCCATCTATCACAGGGAATTGAAGGCAATCTCAGATACCTTTTCATCAGCAGCAGACTGAGCTTAAACTGGTTTGAATTTGGACTGGTTCACCCTCAGTTGGGTTTAGCCACATTTCCTTCTGCCACTGGGGCCTGGATTAAATCAAAATTATGGCAGCGCCATAGTCATTATAAAGCATATCTATAGCGGTGCCATAAAGTTTGATTAAATGTAGGCTTAGAAAGTGATTTGATGTGAATGGCATGCAAAAGAGGTGTAAAGAAACTAAATTATGTATGTATAATTGGGACTAGTTACAGAGAAAGAAAAATCTATTAGAAATCCACCAACAAGGCTTTAATCTAATCTATTACTAGTACTTTTTAGGACTTTGTTTAGTATTTGCTGTCCAAAAGTGAACTGAGCTTTTATTAAGGCAAGTCCAAATGAAAAAGCTGACGTGCGGAATGATTTTGAGTTTGATTCAGAGTTGATGCTGTGACGTTCCAGCGGGGATCTACTGTCTGATAGAAGCATCACTAGAGCTGGAAGCTGATTGGCTGATGGCACTGAATCATTTTCTAATGCAACTTAACATGCTGTTGTATAGTACCACCCCAGGTGGAGAATACCCAGACTGATGGGGGGTGTTTGTGGAGTTGGGGGTTAAAGCCTCTGATTAAATAACTATGAATTGCTACAATAATGAATGTACTCCCATACACACAGTCTTCACTGATGTCCCTGTTTAAAGACATTATGTCTCACTGTAGCCCTCTACATCTCTGGTAAATTATTGATAAAAATTAAGTACAGCAACATGATTCAGCCTTGTATGTCCCATTGCTAATTTTAAATACAAATTTCCCATCTTGTTTTATTTCATTAAATCACATACAGTATTGTACGCCACCTCACCCAGAACAGCATTCTACTGCTGTTATTCCATTGCCTCCGACCTGCTGGTACTCTCCGGTGAATGTTTGACTGTAACGGCTACAACAGTTCGGATTGGGAAGCATCCACACTACAGTTTGATGGAACTGTACCGGTATGGACTGAGACATTTATTTGCACTTTGCAGGTACTTTGAATTTTAGCAATTTTTTAAAGTTTGATTTCAGGGCCATGTTTAGCATGACAGATCATTGATCACCTTGATCACATAAAACCAAAAACTGTCATGGGGTGGTTGCTGAGCTCCCGCCTATTTTTCCTCATGGAGTTGGCACCTATGAAGCAGCAGACAGGACAACGCAATGTGGATGTCTACAGCTTTCTTGTGTATTTCATTATTATAATGTGCTGTACAATACACCATGTAAAATACACTTTATTAATGGACTCTCTTTTAATCAATGCAATTCCTAGTACCATAGCTTAGTTTCACAGCCCAACAGGCATATTTGTTGACAAAACCTTTTTGTTTTGATAAAGTCAACTTATTGTGACTGTTTAAACTCGGTCCTTTTGAAGTGATAATAAAAGGGGTTGAGTGTATTTGACAAATTACACATCTTATGAAAACGAGCATAATATACTGTATTCGTTTCCCTTTTAATCAGCCACTTCTATTTTGTGAGTAACAAAAACTCCTGTAGGAATATGTTTGATTGCATTATTCTCAAATGTGTGCAGTGCACCGTATTCATTACAGCAATGCAAATATTATGTGGCAGTTCTAATCTCAACGCCAATCAATCTTGTTTGTGCAAAGCCTTTTAATTAGATAACCCTTCATACAATAGAGGAAGCTTCCCAAAGGCCTCCCTCCTGCCCCCTATCATCTCATTTCCTCGGGTCAACACTGACATAATGACTTTTCCAATTAAAAATTATGCAGCGGAATCAATTTCCACATTTTAATTCTGTTCTTTATTCTTTACTCAACAAGTGTTCTTATTTGCTCTGCTTGTGATGTGTCCCTTTTGGCAGACCAATCTGATTGAAATAACCAAGTCCTGAGTCACTCTATATCTCTATGAACAGGTCTAAATGCACACTGCATGCTAGTTGGGGAAAGTTTTGAGCAACAGTTTGGAGAAAAGTATTTTTTAAGAGACAATTTTGAAACACAAAGGTCTAGATACCCCAAATTGTATCATTTGCAATTTTCTTTTTTTTTAGAAAAGACAAACACACCCAATAAAGTCACCAAAACAGATATATACGACTAAGATGTTTAACTTAGGGACTTGTAAATATCCTTAAGTAGTTTCTTATTCCTTTTTGAATTGTAATGGTGTTTTTATTTTTTATATTATTTCAGATCAAAATTACACTGATGACGATTTGGAGTAAATAGCTTTGCGAATCAAGCCCATAGTCAGAAATCAACTAAAAATATTTGTTATGTCGCTATCAACTACAAATAGAATATGTTATTTACGTTTGTTTTTTTTCAGGTACTTATTTACAGTATTTAAAAAAAAAAAATCTTATTTATGAAATATAATTTATCCTGAAAAATCTGTGATGCTGGTCTGCCAGTTCATTTATTACAGGGTGTAGTCTGAAGTAATTATTGACCACTCGACTATACACAGTTTTTTAGGCAGTTTTTTAGGTACAGTTTTTGGGAGCTACCTTTTCATATTGCTGCACTGTATTATCCACAGATAATTACACATTTTAATTAGAAAGAGTTTGAACTTCTTCATAGCACTATGAGTCACACAATCACAGTGATTTAAATTTGATGGGAAACAATGCTATGCTATTATAATATGTTTATAATCAATAGAACTCTTTTGGCAGGCTTTTCGCAACTGCATGCATATATTAAATTATTTGCAAATAATAGGCCTGGTTGTTTTGGATCAGTGCCTATAAGTACTATAGTGCAATGGCAGTGTACGCTGCTGCTATTATTTTCATCATCAGTTTCTGAACCGGCAAATCTGCTTAATTAAACCAAGTAAATCCAATGTATTCATGTTTGTTTCAAGTATTTTTCAACATTACTTTTCATCTAATTGGTGATCAATAAAGCACAGAACTCAGCATTAGCGCCAGGATGAAGCAGACAATAAAATGTTCTTTAGTTAAATAAGCATGTTATTAATTGTTATTAACAGTTATAGATTATTATTTGAAATAATAACACTCCATTGATTATTGCTACAATAATGCAATGATGTGTTTCTAAATGCAGAAATGATGCTAGGTCTGAGGCACGTGTTAATTATGATGCCGGTAAGGGTCAATTAATGGCACAATACAGATTTATGAATCAGATGAAATAATAAGTTAATGAGAAAATTGGTCTCTAAGGGCACGTTATTCTAACGTCACGATGAGTGATGTTTTTTGACGGTAAATGGCATGTATGCATCACCCCATAAAATACTGTCATGTTAAACACTATTACTGGCATGATAGAGGAGACGATAAGTTTTATGGATATGGGCCCTTGTCTGTTGTAGAGAACAGTACTATCTTCATTATCGCAATGCAAGGTAAAGTATCCGAACGAGAAACACTTGAAAAGAGCCGAAAACAGTGATTAGGGCTGAATCTAGAGTACATTGCTGGGGTGATGATTCCCTCTTCCCTCTTACAGACACTTTCAGCTAATCAGGGAGGATTGTGCACTGATCGCCTTCTATTCTTTAATCAACTGCACTGTCTTCATCCTGATACCAATAATTATACTTTCCAAGCCTTCAGATTAAGTCTAGGGGATTTTAGAGTTTGACAATAAACCACATACTGTATTTTAAAAGAAAAGTTTACATTTTGACAGTTTATTTATTTTGTTCCTCTACCCAATTTCGAATGTGTAATTATGTTCCCTCACCGTAGCAACTCCTTACAACAGCTCAGGAAAACTGAAAGTCAGTGGACGTCCTCCGATCCCACTGCCAGCCAATCAGCTTTTTACCCAGGAGTTCTACAGAGGATGTCAGCAAATGCCTGGCCTCTAGGGGCTGCTGTAGCAGTGAGGTGACTCCATCTTTGTCGATTTGCCTTCCTAAAGTGTGGGAGCTCCAGAGCCAATGCAATGCTTGCTGAGGAATCCCTAGTGAAGCGCGACAACTTTGCATAGCCAGGACACAAATGTGCCTTTACCAGGTGAGCCACTCAGAGACCAGAGACAACTCTTTTAAACCAGGAATATCTTAGTACTGCAAAAAACAGGATTGTACACTTGTAACATTTTAAAATATTGTATGTGTATTGTATTTGTGTGGTACCTGCCTGTCACACAAACATTTCATTTTTATTTATAAATCTAATGGATAGTTTCAGCCAATCAGGTTCTCATTATCCCACCAGTAGATGCTCTCAAAAAGCTAGCAAGACTTAAGAGTCTTGAAACGCTATTTAAACTGCTAATTAAATTTCATTCTGCCCAAGTATTCCAGTCCAAAACATAACCTAAAAACACATGTAAAAAATGTTATTCATTTAGAACTACCAGTATATTTTCAGGTTTCATACAACACATATGTTCCATCTAAACCTAACCGTAACAATACCAGTCTCAGTTTATTTGTCTACTCCATTCTTACTGAGGGCAGTATTGCAGCTAATACCAATATAAGCTCCTGCACTCTCTGACTGAGCCAATGGTACCAGCCAGCCCAGACTAATCTAAAGAGGCAGGACTTAATAAGTGACATTAAAGAATATGTACTTGACAGCTCTTAAATGGATTGTTACAACAAATTAAACCAATCAGAATTGCCAAGTGAAATAGCAGTGTTCGAAAAGGATAAAAAGAAAATGTATTTAAAGAGAATGCTCTATTACATTGACAGGATTTATTACATCTGGGGGCAGCTGTATTACATTTGCAGTGAATATCTAAAGGTAGATTTTGTTATTAGATTCACAGGCTCTACAAGCAGATTTTGAAGACAGACTAGTTTGACTAGTTTGAATATTTTCCAGCATTATTACGTCTATGTACAGGTTGAGGTTGAAAAGCATCAATCTTACCCATCCGTAACGCCCAATCTCTATCTCAACGTCATAGCATTGCCTGGCAACTGTGTGACATCTTCCGGGTCAGTTTACCTGGTTTAGTCAATAGAAATTGTGCTTGCTGCAGAACCACAAACTGCTCAAGCAAACACTATTGTCTCTGCTATGCATATATTGCAAAATGTCGTATTGCTTAATTTTGAAAGTGGGTCAGATTAAATTGAGCAGCATCCTAACTGAAATGACTGCAAGCCGGTCACTGTCCTTGTAGATTCTGGTATCCAGTGCTGCTTTTTTAAAGGTAATCAATCCGGCTTCTTAAATGTTTAACCACTTCAGCTCCAGGACGTACGCACTTACGTCAGATCAGGGTTGTAGTGCAGTGGTGCTCTGTTGTGCTGGGTTGTAGTGCAGTGGTGCTCTGTTGTGCTGGGTTGTAGTACAGTTGTGCTGGGTAGTAGTACAGTGGTGCTCTGTTGTGCTGGGTTGTAGTCCAGTGGTTCTCTATTGTGCTGGGTTGTAGTACAGTGGTGCTCTGTTGTGCAGGGTTGTAGCACAGTGGTGCTCTGTTGTGCTGGGTTGTAGCACAGTAGTGCTCTGTTGTGCTGGGTTGTAGCACAGCGGTGATCTGTTGTGCTGGGTTGTAGCACAGTGGTGCTCTGTTGTGCTGGGTTGTAGCACAGTGGTGCTCTGTTGTGCTGGGTTGTAGCACAGTGGTGCTCTGTTGTGCTGGGTTGTAGCACAGTGGTGCTCTGTTGTGCTGGGTTGTAGCGCAGTGGTGCTCTGTTGTGCTGGTTTGTAGCACAGTGGTGCTCTGTTGTGCTGGGTTGTAGTACAGTGGTGCTCTGTTGTGCTGGGTTGTAGCGCAGTGGTGCTCTGTTGTGCTGGTTTGTAGCACAGTGGTGCTCTGTTGTGCGGGTTGTAGCACAGTGGTGCTCTGTTGTGCTGGGTTGTAGCACAGTGGTGCTCTGTTGTGCTGGGTTGTAGCGCAGTGGTCCTCTGTTGTGCTGGGTTGTAGTGCAGTGGTGCTCTGTTGTGCTGGGTTGTAGCACAGTGGTGCTCTGTTGTGCTGGGTTGTAGTACAGTGGTGCTCTATTGTGCTGGGTTGTGCTGTGCTCTGCAGTGCTAGTCATGCTGGCTCCGTGGCTGCAGCTCCCGACTCGCTAGTCCTCTGCTACACAAATAAACAAACACAAACACAGGGCACCCCTGATTTACAGATTCATTTCATCAACTCTTGTTAGTTATAACCCTCAAACATGTTACATTATTTACATACTTTGTTTACCAAACAGTTTGTTTATGTTATTTTTCTTAATTCAACACACAATCCATCACAATACATATAGTTTGTTTTTGTTCATACAAAAATAAAATGAAAAAAAGATACAACTTTTGTGTCTGATTTGCTTTATTGGATATGGCTATCTAGTAAACAGGAGCCTAAAGGGTTAATAAAATTGTTATAAATATTATTTTATTCCAAATATGAATTTGACAGGGAGTTGAAGAGGTTAATAAATACAAGGTTTTACTTGAATGGCTAGCCTATGTTTTATTGTGATAAGAAATTAAGGATTTAAAGAATCAAAATGTAGTAAACTGGTAAGAAATTATGATATTTTAGAAAGTTCTTTTATACTATTGGATGGGAATTTTGATAGTCTCGAACTCCTTAAGACCTAGTATGTCAGTTTGCCACTAGAAAAGTGGCTAAAAAGGGAGTATGAGTAATAAGGTTTGAACTTGCCATACTTGATATGGATACTTGTTTGTCCTTATTACTCGGCACCAGTCAACACTAAAACAGTCAAGTAGACAAATGTTTTTTTTTCATTGTCTTCAATTATGTATATAAATTATATTGATACAACCGGATACAGATGCGTTAATTTTTACAATGTATTTAGGGCACGATTCACACTATTTGTTAATTACATTCCAAACTTAAATATGATACAAACCATTTTACAGTTCTCAATTACATTTCATAAGTTTGTATTCAGTGAAATGCAATTGTAGGCGAGTAAAGCCATACAAATGTGTTGTCTGAAAGATTGACTTACGTTTCTATGTTTTGATAAATTGTATGGATAAGTGCTTTTTAGGGTCCTCATTTAAAGAATAGGGAGCCATATGCCCTGATTGTGTCAGTTTATCACAGTTTACATGATGAACACGATAACTGCCTTGATTTTGCATTTCTACTGTGTGATTATTACTTGATTATGAACACCCTCTGTATGTGCACTGGTTTTTACCAAAACTATTAACTACAGGAGGCTAGCACAGTCTTATTATCTTACAGGGGTTGCATGACAACTGGAACTAACACAGCTGTAAGCTCCTGTACTTTATACAGATGGAAATGATTACTGCTAATTAAATAGGCACTCTTTTTTAAAGAGTTGTTTCTTGCAAATGTAGTCGTTTTTTAATTGTTATAGTATTTTTTTCCACCTCATGAATTAAAATCATCTGAAACGTGGAGATCATTTTAATTTGCCAGTGTGGTTTGTACAGCTGCTCTGAGGCAAAGTCGCTGAAGACGTTATTAACTACTGTTAACTTATCGCATGACTGTAAACTCCTGTAGTTTATATAGATTGAAACATTTAGTACCATTCACAATAATAATAATAATAATAATAATAATACACAGGCTATAGAAATACAGTGCTATACGTGAGAGTGAATAGTAGAATAAGCATTCTATCTCATGTACTGATTCATTTTCACGGTAAATCCTATATCAGAGACACATGATTCGTATTAACCAGGCAAATTGATCTGTTACCATGGAGACATTGCTTTACCGAAAATAAAATATCCTTGTAATAAACTCCATTCTCATAGGTAGTGTAACAAGGTGCCTCGCGAGATGTTAAATCACTGGATAACAGCTTTTACATACAGTTATCGAGGTTTTAACCTCTCCCCAAGGTCAGAATCCGTAACAGCAGTGCATCACATAACACCGCCTGCTACACTTGGTATGTTCAAAACATAGATTCTGGTTATTTAGGACTAGGCCATTGGTTCTGAAATGGGGGGTTAGGACTCCCTGGGTGGGTCGCAAAACGTCAATTCAAAAGCAGACCTACTATAAGTAACCACTGCAGAGTAATGCAGCAGGTATTTTATATAGAGTAGATGCTGCATTTAAACACTGTCAGATTAAGAATACTGCCGTGTGTTTTTTGTCATGTTTATAGAATGAAATTGAATTGAGATATTTCATTTAATTTCATGATTTATTAGTGAATGGCTTTTCTTAATACGGTTGTGGGTCAGGACTGTGGCTGTGCACATGTAACTGGTGTATATATTGTGTTAAATATTGTCTTATTTTGAATTTGGCAGAGATTGGGCTAAAATCCCATCCTCAGGAGAAAAAAAAAAACAAAACATGGGCAGAATGTGGCCAGGTTCTAATTGCTTGATTGTCAATTAGGCCTGTCCACACTATAAAAGAGTGTCTGGGAGACGGCTCTGGGGTGATGTAGTTTGGGGGAGGAGTAAAAGCTGCAAGTGGTGCACTGAGATAGCTTTAGCTCGGGTTTTGTTTTGTATTTGCCTTGACTGTAATGCTACCCGTCCACATGGTGTCTCTTAAAGGGTGTCCCAGCAAGGAAAAGTTTGAGGGGCACTTTTCATGAACTGTTCATATCATAATTCATGAAGACGTGTCATCTGTCTCACCAGTGAGATGACAAGTCTGCTAGTGGATTTGATTATTTATACCAGTAAAGCTTGACAGATAGATTCTGTTATTCAATTGATAGCATACAGATGTCAGTATAAATAATAGAACTCTCTCTGGGAAGTCTGTATCTTATAAACTGTCAGATATAAAGCATACTTAATAGATCGCCTCTGCTTTAAAGTCTGTGTTTTTTTAAACTGTCACTTTCTTGTTTCAAGGTTTGGGGACGCGGTAGGTTGTGCTGAAGAACTTTTCCGTGTGATGCAGGATCAGCATGTTTATCAACTTCACTGAAAAATAAAATAACAAAATACAGAAAATGTGAGTCTCCGGTCTGATGGAACTGCTATTGAAAGGGGATGGGCAGCATCAGTAGCTACTGATGATCTTTTTTCTAACAAGTGTGTCTACAATACAAAAAACAAAATATTGTCCTCCCAAGAATTGATATTGTAACATTGTGATTGTGAACTCAAGACCTTAAGGAAAACAAGTAGCATTACAGTGCAGTTCACACTAAAAAAAACATAACGTGCAATAGAACCAAAAAAATAACTCAAACCAACTCAATATAAGTAAAAGAGTACAATTCAATTAAGATTAAGAAAACAAAATTTACAGTTTGATTGCACTATCCCAGTTGAAAATGTATTTTATACAGCAATGTCATCACCCACAATAACAGAACTATTGCTTAGTTATTCCCAGAGTATTTCATTCATCCTGTTAAACAGGCTATTTGCTAAACCTAGGTTTGCAAAATTATCAAAGAAAGGAGTTAACAAGTATAACTAAAACAGGTTTAGTTAGTGAGCAATTTTTAATCATATATTTTTAAATCTTAGTTATTTAAGGCAATCTTAAAACAATCATATATTCACAAACCTTTTTAATTGGTCAGAGAAATCTTGAATTAATTAATTGCATTAAATATTTCTCTTTGTGGTTAAATATTTAAATACAAAAAAAACAGACTCAATTCAACTTCAACCAATGTCAACAGGGATGTTTGCAAGGATATTGAAGTCTAATAATCAAACAGCTCAAATGGGATACTTAACTGAGACTAGTTGAATTGGTCTTCAGCAGCTAGGCTTGTGGCTATGAACCTGGCTGAACTGAAAAAAATAAAGGCTCAATGATGCGATGAAAAACACAAACAAGAACTGGTAACCAAACAACACGAATGACATGTGAGTAAGAGAATAAACCATGTCCTCAGACACCTTTGTTCACTATTCCTACAATCCATGTTATTCACCAGAGAATATCATTTTTCCCAGTCTCTCTGTCTGACATTTAGTTTTTGATAATATAAAACCTTTTTTTATTTCATTAGAGGGAAGCATGTATATTTGCATAGTATTATCCAAAATGCCTGCTGGAGAAATGTCTATTTCCAAGTGGAAATTACTTGAAAGGATCGGTTTTAAATCAAGGCCCCAAAAGGCTTTAGCAGTAATGCTCTTTGAGGTTGCTCTTATGAAAGTGATTTAGTGCTAATCAGTTACATTCTATTGTGCATCTTTATTTTCCATAGCCAAGCAGCAACGGGACAGTGTGCTAAAATGAAGCTTTCTGTCCATCAGTCCGTCCTTTATATTGATCATATGGAGGTCATTGTCACACAAGTAAACTCATTCACATTGTGGGTATGACTTTGACCTCTGGGTCAAGGTTGCAGAATGCTACCCTGAAGTAAATTCTGCCAATAAACTGCAGTGGTATATGCTGGTCAGAGCTGGTGGTTTGCTGGGTTTCAGTTGGTCATGCTGGTTCAGGAGACTTGGTGCTTGGTTGAGGAGCTGGTTAAACTGGCCCAAGAACAAGTATTAAAAGTCCCTTTACTGTGTGTTGCCTACACTCCTAAATTAATCTATTTGCTGTAAACCTTTTCTGATATTTTATATACCTGTTGGGTACCCAGTAAGAGGCCAGAAAATATTTGTTCACATTCGTAACTCCAGTTCAACAGCAGTTGTTGGAATTTTCAGGAGAGTACCTGTGACAAAGACGACTGAGCGGTGACGTCACGGCAGAGCCAGGAAACACAGTACAGACAGAGACTTGGGGTTTTTGGTGAAGCTGAGCGCGTGATCGCGCTCAGCGTTTAATAATCAAACAGAAAATAAAAGGTTTGTACACAAAACAGAAACAGGACACGGCACTTTCGCCAAAATAAATATATAAACAAAACGGACTAACATTAACAAACGGTGGATGGACAGACACACAAACACGGTGAGTTTAAACAAACAAGTATCGTGCTGGTCCTACCAGCACGCGATAGCAATTGTTTGTAAATATTTCTCTCTCCTTCTCTCTCTCCCGTTCTCCACTCTCGAACACCCAACCCCGAGTGAGTGAAAACAGACAGCTTTTATGCAGTTGTACCGAGACTCGATTGCTAGTCAATCATTCAATTGGAATCTCGGTACAACTGCACGTGAATTAATTAAAGTGCAATTCCCCGTGCTCACATATTACTTTTACTTGCACGTGATGTGATTTGTGCCCTCCTCGTGCCTAAATACAAATCTACAATTTAAACACATGTGAAACACAGACCGCTTATATCCCGTGTACCAATGCCTATACACCAACATTTACACACAACACGTAACACAAAATACACACGGGGGCACTTTGCCACATATACCCCCTTGTGCAAAGCACACATGGCCTCAATGGCCACCTCCCCCTCAGTCCCAAAGTCCCGGAAGAGGGGAAGCAAGTTGTTTCTGGGGGTGGCCATGGTGAAATGTCTGGCACCCCCAATTCTTCGTGGCTGGCAGCTCCCTCTTCCGGGGCTTCAGCCACACTATCTCCTGCCGCGAAAGTGCAGCTGGGGAGCTGGTCTCCTGACCTCCCCCTTCTTCATGGCGGCAGTTCCCCTCCGTGGGGCTCCGACCACACAATCTCCGGCAGCGAAACTGCTGCAGGGGAAGCTGGTCTCCTGACCTCCCCCTTCTTCATGGCGGCAGTTCCCCTCCGTGGGGCTCCGACCACACAATCTCCGGCAGCGAAACTGCTGCGGGGAAGCTGGTCTCCTGACCTCCCCCTTCTTCATGGCCGCAGTTCCCCTCCGTGGGGCCGGCCACCCAATTCCGGCAGCGAAACTGCTGCGAGGGAGCTGGTCTCCTGACCTCCCCCTCCTTCGTGGCCGCTAGCTCCCCTCCGTGGGGCTCTGGCCACCGTGTTTCCTGCCACGGAAATGCGGCTGGGGAGCTGGTCTCCTGACCTCCCCCTTTCTTCATGGCCGACAGCTCCCCTTCATGGGGTTCTGGCCATAGTGTAGCGACCCCAGGCGAAGCAGGACCCTCGACTACCCCAGGCGAAGCAGGATCCCTGGCGACCCCAGGCGACGGCAGCGGACCCTCGGGAGGCGGCGGCAGCAGCAGCGGACCCTCGGGAGGCGAACTTCGGGAGGAGCCCCTGGCCATAGAGGCGGCAGCGGGAGCTCCACTTCTCCCTCGTACCCTGTACCCTGTGTGGAGCAAAAGGCAGCCCCAGGCGATGCGGAGCGACAGGCAGCCCCAGGCGTGCGCGGGCGGCTGGCAACCCCAGGCGATCGCGGGCGGCTGGCAACCCAAGCGTGCGGGCGGCTGGCAACCCCAGGCGATGCGGAGCGGCTGGCAACCCAGGCGATGCGGGCGGCTGGCAACCCCAGGCGATGCGGGCGGCTGGCAACCCCAGGCGATGCAAGGCAAGCATCCTTGGGCGGCGAGGCAGGCATCCTTGGGCGGCGAGGCAGGCATCCTTGGGCGGCGAGGCAGGCATCCTTGGGCGGCGAGGCAGGCATCCTTGGGCGGCGAGGCAGGCATCCTTGGGCGGCGAGGCAGGCATCCTTGGGCGGCGAGGCAGGCATCCTTGGGCGGCGAGGCAGGCATCCTTGGGCGGCGGGGCAGGCATCCTTGGGCGGCGGGGCAGGCATCCTTGGGCGGCGGGGCAGGCATCCTTGGGCGGCGGGGCAGGCATCCTTGGGCGGCGGGGCAGGAGTCAGGACTAGCTGGGGTGCAGGTGTTGGCCCTCTTCTCGGCCTCTGCGGCCGGGCGGTTCTTCGCCGTGCTTCCCTCAGCAGCCTATGCAAGGGCTGCCGAGGACCGCCAGCATCTAGTCCGGGTCCTTCTGGTGAAGGGAGAGGCAGCTCCTGCTCCTCTCCTCGTGATGGTGGGGAAATGATACCAGCAGGCATCCCTCCTCTGCTGGTGGGGAAAGTGTTACCAGCAGGCATTCATCCTCTGCTGGTGGGGAAATAATACCAGCAGGCATTCCTCCTCTGCTGGTGGGGAAGTGTTACCAGCAGGCATTCCTCCTCTGCTGGTGGGGAAGTGATACCAGCAGGCATTCATCCTCTGCTGGTGGGGAAGTGTTACCAGCAGGCATTCATCCTCTGCTGGTGGGGTAGGTGATACCAGCAGGCATTCATCCTCTGCTGGTGGGGAAGTGATACCAGCAGGCATTCATCCTCTGCTGGTGGGGAAGTGATACCAGCAGACATTCCTCCTCTGCTGGTGGGGTTGGCGGAGGCAGAGGCAGCTCCTGCTGCTCTGCTCCTGCCGATGGAGGTGGCGGAGGCAGAGGCAGCTCCTGCTGCTCTGCTCCTGCCAGTGAAGGTGGCGGAGGCAGAGGCAGCTCCTGCTGCTCTGCTCCTGCCAGTGAAGGTGGCGGAGGCAGAGGCAGCTCCTGCTGCTCTGCTCCTGCTGGTGGAGGTGGCGGAGGCAGAGGCAGCTCCTGCTGCTCTGCTCCTGCCGGTGGAGGTGGGGCGGCGTGTAGTCTCCTGGCGGGGAGGTGGGAGCAGCGTGTAGTCTACCCTTGTTTCAGGGGACTGGTGCGGCCCTCCCCTCTTGCAGGGGACTGGTGCGGCTCCTCCTCGGAAGGGGAGACCAGCAGGCATTCACCCTCTGCTGGTGGACAGGGACCCAGCAGGCATTCACCCTCTGCTGGTGGACAGGGACCCAGCAGGCATTCACCCTCTGCTGGTGGACAGGGACCCAGCAGGCATTCACCCTCTGCTGGGGACAGGGACCCAGCAGGCATTCACCCTCTGCTGGGGACAGGGACCCAGCAGGCATTCACCCTCTGCTGGTGGACAGGGACCCAGCAGGCATTCACCCTCTGCTGGGGACAGGGACCCAGCAGGCATTCACCCTCTGCTGGGGGACAGGGACCCAGCAGGCATTCACCCTCTGCTGGTGGAGGAGGCAGAGGCAGCTCCTGCTGCTCTGCTCCTGGCGGTGGAAGTGGCGGAGGCGGGACCAGCAGGAATTCACCCTCTGCTGGTGGAGGTGGGAGCTGCAAGCGGTCCTCCCATGGCAATGGAGGTGGAACCAGCAGGAATTCACCCTCTGCTAGTGGAGATTGGGGCGGTGGGCGCTCTACCTTCCCCTTTTGGGCGTGGGCGCACCGACTCCTCCCTCTTGGGCTGTGGGCGCACCGACTCCTCCCTCTTGGGCTGTGGGCGCACCGACTCCTCCCACTCAGGCGTGGGACGTTCGGGCTCCTCCCACTCAGGCGTGGGACGTTCGGGCTCCTCCCACTCAGGCGTGGGACGTTCGGGCTCCTCCCACTCATGCTTAGGACGTTCGGGCTCCTCCCACTCAGGCGTGGGACGTTCGGGCTCCTCCCACTCAGGCGTGGGACGTTCGGGCTCCTCCCACTCAGGCTGTGGAGGCAAAACCAGCAGGCATTCTTCCTCTGCTGGTGGAGACTTGGGCGGTGGACACTCCGCCTTCCTCTTCCCCTTTCCCCTTCTCTGCCTCCTCCTCACCTTCCTCTCCTGGGCCAGTTCCTCCTCTCCCTCTTGGTAGGGGCAGTGCACCACTGGGTGCCCGAACTCCCCACAGGCAAGGCACCAGCCTTGGTCCTCCTAGACCACCGAGGAGGACCTCCAGATCCTGGCAGCCATCTCTCCAGTTCCAGCCTTCCATTTTTTTTTTTTTTTTTTTTTGTTGTTGTTGTTGTTGTTGTTTTGTTTTTTTTTTAAACCCCAAATTGCGGTTCCTGCTCTGGCCTGAGTCCTGGGCGCTGTAGCTCCCGGTTCTGACACCACGTGTGACAAAGGCGACTGGCGGTGGCGTCACGGCAGAGCCAGGAAACACAGTACAGACAGAGACTTGGGGTTTTGGTGAAGCTGGCGCGTGATCGCGCTCAGCGTTTAATAATCAAACAGAAAATAAAAGGTTTGTACACAAAACAGAAACAGGACACGGCACTTTCGCCAAAATAAATATATAAACAAAACGGACTAACATTAACAAGCGGTGGATGGACAGACACACAAACACGGTGAGTTTAAACAAACAAGTATCGTGCTGGTCCTACCAGCACGCGATAGCAATTGTTTGTAAATATTTCTCTCTCCTTCTCTCTCTCCGTTCTCCACTCTCGAACACCCAACCCGAGTGAGTGAAAACAGACAGCTTTTATGCAGTTGTACCGAGACTCGATTGCTAGTCAATCATTCAATTGGAATCTCGGTACAACTGCACGTGAATTAATTAAAGTGCAATTCCCCGTGCTCACATATTACTTTTTACTTGCACGTGATGTGATTTGTGCCCTCCTCGTGCCTAAATACAAATCTACAATTTAAACACATGTGAAACACAGACCCGCTTATATCCCGTGTACCAATGCCTATACACCAACATTTACACACAACACGTAACACAAAATACACACGGGGGGGGCACTTTGCCACAGTACCCAATCTTCTTTTGTTGATGTTTTACCATTATGAGTGGAACCACTGTTCTAAAAACATTGTACTATTGTTAGGTATAAAGTAACAGGCTGACTTGCAAAGGTTTTGCTCTGCTCCATTTTCTATACGTTATATGCTACTTACTGGCTCTGCAATTGAATCCTCCCGGGTTTTGCTCTGGAACACACAATCAAATGTTCATGTATTCATTCCTATGGTAATGAAGGACACACACTTTTAATTGCATTTTGCTCTGCCAAACAGGAGCAAACAGCAATATTAATGAAAATAGGTTGAAAGCAAAAAAAAAGGATAATACACCGGAAAGGAAAAACATGTAGTGAATTAGGTATACAATTTATTTAAATATAAATTAGTCTCTAGTTGCCCACTGAGGGACAGCAAAATGTAAGAAATGAGATATACCATATTTAAGTTCTGGATCATGTAGAACTCGGATACCCTTGACAATAACCGACATTCACACAATGTGTCAGAAATATAAAACAATAGTTTATTTAAGAATAAAAAGAGGTGCACAACTAATCTAATATTACAGAAAGGAAAGACTATTGGTTAGAGATATGCATGAATAGTATAGAGTTCATTGATCTCATAGTCAAACGATTACAACAATTATAACATCATTAGCATACATGGTTAATATACTAATATTAATTATGGCTGATCACACAAAGTGTCTACTTTGCATTAGTATGTTCAATACTCGTTTCTCGTTGTAATCGATCATGTCAATATGCACAAGAATTAATTCAACTTCCCATTCAGAACGGAATCCAACATTCCAGTACCTAATTTAGCAAATTAGCTTTACCGTGTTAATTTAGTTTAGACGTGATCTACCAAACTAATAATATGTTATCAACCTCAATTGATTATATATTCAAATTAACTCAGAAATGGGGCAATGATCAAATTCTCTGCATTTATGAGGCAACTCCTTTGAGTTGCACATTTCAACAAACAAAATACATTTCTTACACACTCTAAAACAGGAAGTTACATTCTATTCCTAGAACAGCTTATCCACTAACTTCTTAGCATTTGCTACAGTTAATTACTCGAGTCATAACGTATTTAATATGCTTAATACTTATCGATTTTCAACAAAGAAGTCCATCTTCTTGGATGATGAACACTGCAGCTCTCTGGATCTGAAGTTCCAATGACAGAAGATTCTTTGTCAGTGGGGAAGTTTGTGACCAGAAACCAAGTAGACACAGAGAATGGCTTAGGACGCCCCTCTATATATTTCAATTCTGTTAATTTCATACACAGAATGATATTATGACCCACTCTGATGCTACAAAGTTGCAGTTTGTGGTTGATTGGTTATTTGAAGCAACCATTATGTTAACATAACAAGGGGTTTAAAGCCAAATGCAGTCTTTCTTTTATTAAGTATCATTTTAAAAAGTACTAGTATCAATTAAAAGTGTAAGATATGTACAGGCTATTTTTTAAATAATCTTTGTAGTAGCTAATTTCGGAAATTGAGAAATGAAATCCATGCCTTTAAAAAGTGCAGGTTGTGATTCATCAATTGAATAGAAAGCCATTGTGGGCAGTCCAAACTGATTTGCATTGATAATCCTGTTTTATAGCTTGCTCCTCATTTTACACCACCATAAAGCAGGTGTAAAATAGAGGAGCTAAAAATACTCACCTGCTCCTCTTTTCAGATTAAAATAATCCCATTAGCAACAGGAGCAAAAGGGCCTGTGGAGCAAGTGGTTGCTCCATGTTAGAAATGGCTTTTGAAAATAGCATTTTGGAGCAAACATATCAAAAGTGGAGCACTGCAAAAGTAGCTCATGAGCAAAGCAATTGAAATGGGCTTTTTAGTTCCTGTTGCTTTTGAAGTAAACCATGAGAAGTAGTTCATGACAGTCTGTTGGAGTATAACTGATAACCGGATCGGGATACAGTTAGGTTCTACCTATGATCTTTTGCAAGACACAGTGCAGGTGCTTTGATGTTGAATGTCTCTAGACAGATTAATTTATTAATCTGGAGATGGTCACATGTATAAAAACCCGCAGCTTCAGCTGAACCGAGTTGGAGTGTTCAGTGTGGAGAACAGGAGAGAGATAGTAAGGTTTCGTTTCTAAAAGTCACCACTTGCTTCTCGTGCTGGTTTTAAACCAGCACGGGTCTTGTGTGTTCAGTGTTTAAATCTACTTTCTGTTTGTTTTGGCCATTGTGCCTTTTTGTTTTGAAAGTGTTTTGTTTTGTTTCATTATTTTGCTGTATAATAAATCTGCTCACCAGCGCTTAACCTGCAGTATTGCTGTCATTCATTTCCTGGTCTGATGACACCACCAAGCCATCCTAACCACAGTAACATTGTAATTTAAGGTTAGGATTAGGTTTCTATTTAGAGTTTCAGTTTGATAAAACCAAACACACAAGTAATTCAAAATCAGATGAATGTATTGCAACTAGAAATAAACTTTACTGACTTCCTAACATGTTTTTCATCAGTTCTCACATTTAAAAACTTAGAAATAGAAAAAAAAATGCCCCAGCTAAAAAAAACATTAGTCAAAATATACAAACATTTATTTGTTTGACTACACTCTATTATAATTCCAAGCTTTTCCAGATAATTAAAATCAAACACCTTAAAAGATGTAGACAGAAGAAATTAGAAGCATTATTTGCTTTGCTTGTCTCATCATTTAGTTAAATCCAGTTCACCCTAAGGAAAAGCTACATTCATTTATTCCCAAATGCTCTGTTCTGCTTAACTGATTGTTCTGTTTTGTTGCTGATACAGACAGATTAAGTTTTTTTTCTTTTTTTTTTCTGTTGACCGAGTCATTGCAGATGTAAATACTTTATGTATTTCTAGCAGTGTTAATATATAACATTGCTAGAAGTCTCTGGGCTTGGGATATATCCACACATGGCTTATCTAGCCGATGTAAAGTGCTAAAGGTTGGTACTGACACCAGCCATGTGAAACAATAACAGCAACAGTGTCTGCTGTTGAAACCCATATCACATGACTTTGAGTTTTGTAGCCTCGGGGAGTCATTACAGTAAAACTATATTCATGCTTATTGAGGCCTGTGTGCTGTATAAAATGAAACATGTATATGATTAACCATTATTTTGCCACTGTGATCAACCCTTACATTGCGAGTCCCTGGAATTTAAGTTAAAATTGTTTGATTTCAAATGTTCGATGAGGAAAATCCCAGGAATCACCAGCCCTGGTGTATACTGGTCAGAGCTGGTGGTTTGCTGGTTTTCAGCTAGTTGTACTGGTTCAGTAGATTTAAGACACAGGAAATGGTTAATCTGGTACAAAAAAAAATAGGTGCACTAAAAATACATTTTCTATAAAGTTGTCTACACTTTAATCTACTTGCTGTAAACTGTAAACCTTAAACACATATATATATATATATATATATATATATATAGCTCAAATATATATATATATATATATATATATATATATATATATATATATATATATATATATATATATATATATATATATATATTGCATAGGCCAAATTAAAATACAAATTCAGCACCAACATCATGACTAGGCAACCCATTCCATAGCCTCACCACTCTCTGTGTGAAGAAGTATCTCCTACCCTCTGTCTACCCTCTAAATCTATTTCTGCTTAATTTCCAACTGTGTGCTGTGGTCCTGGTTTCTGTGCTGCGATTAAAGTTTTGATTAGGGTTAACTTAGTCAACTCATTCTATATCTGTTTATGAGCTGCTTTTAAAGCATGTAGGCAAACAAAGCCTGACAGTATTGCAGTGCTTCCCATAGTGCACATCAAGGCTGTGACTAAATCATTTTTATTGGATTTCCTGCGCCCGCAGCATTAAAACTGTAAATCTTTCACTTCTTAACCTTTGAGTATTTTATAGCTTCAAAGTAATGATAATCTGAATTAAAATTAACCAAATGTTTTCAGCACTAAATCTAAAGTAACCAAGTTGAAATACAGTATAAAAATCAGAATGTCAGAAATCCGAACGGAACAGAAATCTGGACTGGTTTTGTTTTGCATTCTGTATAGTGCTGTGAAACTATAGTAAATCAAAAATCGCCAATACAAGTTTGTAAACCGAAACTCAGTTATTTTTGGTTCTCATGAATCAAATATAGGCATAGGTTTTCACTCATAACTTTTAAACATGCAATAATGGTACATTTACAAATACTAAAAGACACCTAATCAATTAAATGACAAACGTTTTGACGAAGTCTTGCTCATTTTTTGAAGACTTGAATTATCATGCCTCAGTAGTGAGACACAAGTATTTGGACCTTGTGTCTCACTCTCTCACGTAATACGCAATGTATCTGTTCCATAGTGCAAAGGTGTCAGCACACCAGGCTGTACAGGCTACTGGTTAAAACTAAATCTTCTGCACCACAATGCAGTTAAACAGTAATGCATGTAAGTCTACACAATCTTATACTATCTGTAATGTTTAAATTAATCTATAGTACTGCACAACTGTATACAGGGTTAGTCACACAGTCAGCAGTTTGTGTCCTGGCTGTGTGAAGTTGTAGGGCTGGTCTTTGTCCACCAGATGGTAGCTGTTGAGCTTGCGGGTGTAAAGAAGCCATTGGCTTGGTCATGGGATCTGAAGACAGCCATTGACCTTCAATTCTCCTGAGCTATTTTGAGAGTTGGTGCGATAAGGGACATTTTATATTGGGGATGAAAAAAAACAACTGGGCAAAATAATTGGGAAATTGTTGTGGATTGATTTGTGCTAACAATGTTTCTTGCGACTTCTTTTGACCTGCAATGCAATGGTGCTTCTATTTCAATTTTGAGCCCCAGTCTGTAGGTTTAGAGTTAAATGCTGTCTATGCTAAAGAACCTGTGATGAATCTCCTCCTAGCGGCTGTTGAGTTAATAATAGTTTTCAACATAAGACACGAGCATGCCTCTCGACTACAGAGCTTGAACTGTATGGTATGCGGCTGATGTCCAACATTGCCTTTCCAATCAATTCAGTGCACTGAGATGCCAATTCATTACAAACCTGGCTGCATTTGCGGAGCAGATATTCGCAACTTTGTATTTTTCAACTTAGTCAGCTACCTGAGAGATAGTTAATTACCAGGTGTTTTCCTGTTCTAATAAGTTTTATTGAAACTGGACGCTTGACATCCCCAGATGTGTTTTTTATTTGAAATCATCCATGAGAATTAGCTAAACTGGCCCCTTTTTTGTCTTTAAAGTTTAATTGGACAGTTGTGTTATTCTTTGCACTGAGATATTCAACTTGATAGCAATAGAGATATAACAAGAACTGTGAATGTAAGACTAAAGCATGAAACCGCAGCCACTTTCAACCTTTAATTGTGCTTTAAGATATCTTGAAAGCAAAAGCTGAAAAAGAGGTGCATCCAGGTGTGCTTATTTTTTAAGGATTATCCTGGTTCAATACGTATTAAAGCTTAGACAACAATTACTACGTTATACATAGTTCCATTACATCTTTGGCCGTTGACCTCGCCATTCGATGTACCCCTGCCCATAATTTAGTTTGCTGATGGTGGAGAGGCTGGCTGTAGGGAAGCCATGGGCAGAGGGGCAGGATAGCTTAGACAAAGCCGAAAAACAGGTGGAGGCTAGGGAGGAGCAGGAGGCAAACTCTGATGTACAGCGGGGAAGAATGGTTTGAGGTAATATATAAAGCCCTTTCTAGCTGATCATTGGGCGTGTTGTTTATCGAATGACGAATGAGATACTAGCCATTTGACTGACGAATGTTCTGGTAATGAGGGTGCCTATTATGCTTTATGTTTACAATTTTAATCTGTCCTAAAAGTGAGTTCCCTGCCTGAACCACCGCTTTGCTAAATGATAACTACAGAGGTTGGTGCACAGTGCTCAAAATGCTCTAAAAAACTTGCTGTGGCTTATCTGTGTACAGGTTGATAATATTGACTCCTTAGAAATACCAGTACCCTTAAATTCATCAGATCTATTCAACACATTGTTCTATTTGAAATCTAGCAGAGAAAACACATTATTTTGCAAGCAGTGGCAATGTAAGCAGAATGGAGTTTGAACAAGCATTTCCACTAATACATCAACTGAGCTGAGGCCCATTACACAATGGCCATTATCTTAAACTATTCTCAAATAATTTGATTCTACACCAATTATAAGAGTTTACATGGGAGACTTGATTGAAGTTTTTGAAATCCTAAAAGGATCAACAAAGTCAGCCCCAGACACTATTCCAGACACAGAGCCCAGGACCATAGGACACATCTCACCCTAATGTAGCATGTTTGGGATTGACTTGAAAGAGGCATTCATTATCACATCCTCTGCCTGCACCGGTTGCATGAAATACCTTGAGAGCAGTACCTTGTGGAGTCTATGCCATGCCGTGTCAAGGCTGTGATCAGGGCAAAGAGACTAACACGGTGTAAGATACATGTCCTAATAAAGAGGCTAGGCAGGTAGTGTATATGTATAATTTCATAAAGAGGGGTTTACTGTATCCTAGTTTTCTGGTATTCAGAAAACTTGATGGTGCTTACTTCTAAAAGCACTGATCAATGGATCTCTAATGGATTTTTAACACACCTATTTCTTCTTGGACCGGATTAACCATGTCATGAACCTGAAGTCTACTGAACCTGTCTATGTTACATATATCTATGGCACGAACCTAGAACTGAAGAGCAGCTCCTTGAAGCTACTCACTCTTTAAGAAGAAATACCACACTCAAGAGTGCTTAAGAGACCCTGGGCCATATTTTCAAAGCGTTTACTTCAGTCTTTAATTAACTCCTATTTTTAGAAAGATGACAATTCAACAGTAGTGTACAAAACTGAGAAATAAAGAACTTGAGAAAGATTAAAATACCTCCAATTACATGACTTAGACAATTGATAAGAGTTCAGGTCAATAGGTGTTTGTCTCCTTTCAAAAAACAGTTAATTAAAGACTGGAGTAAACTCTTTATAAATATGGCCTCTTAAATTGGTTGGTTTTGTAAAATGAACAACAAAATGGAACCCTTTGACAGCAATCTCAAAAAGTGCTGTAAATGGCCCTTAATTCCCATAGCTGAAGTTTTTTCATGTCTATGCTTGTGTCGGTACTCATAAACAGTAAGCGCACTCAGGGTTTCTTAGTCATCGTGCAATTGTTCAGGCCACGGCCGCTGTCATCTGTAAATGAATGGAAACCAGAGTTAATGCAACCTGACATTATTAATTATCATTATGGAACAATTTAATTACTCACTTGTCCTGCCCGCTGTCACCCTGTCAAACATTGTTCATTGTACAATGCAGATAAAATGCATTGGATTCACATTCATGGCCTGAAGATGGGCTTTTATTGTTAATCAGAAAGAGTGATGCTCTTATTCAAATACAACCACTGCTTTTAACCAATTATAATAGCATTCAAAGACAAGTAAAATTGCCATAGATTTGGCACCATCATGTTACGTGTGATGGGAAATTTACGAAGCAAGCTGCTTCACCTTTAATGGGACTACCATCAGGTATATTTGCAGAAATTAGTCTATTGTCACATAGTTTTTTTTTTTATCACATGTATCAATGTTGCTCATTTTAAAGTCATTTTTCCTACTTTGCATCAGTTTTTTAATTTGAGCGCCATCTTTAAGCAATCTTAATTCTTAATTGATTACATCTCGTAATGCTAAACAACATCCTAAATACAGAAGTTGTTTAAAAATGACCTTCAAATTGACAAGTGGACCAACATACTGTAGGATTCAATACGCAAGCAATAAATCTGAATGAGGTAAACAACATTTCTGTTCCATTAGGAGTTTCATTGCAGCTGGAACACGTTGCATGGGAAATATTTCTACCATAGCCCTTTAAAAAGCAAGGGGCCTGTGACAGGGTGACCCCACCCCCATGTAAATATGTATATGTATATTATTTTATTATTATCACTTTTGAATATTTTCGTTGTGTCTGTTATTGTAATTGTAATTCTTATTGGGGTTTGGTTGTGTATGTGGTGGTGGGTTATAAAGATTGAATTTTGTATTTTATATTTTGTTTATATGTGGGCGGATTTAAGCAGTCCGCTATTTAATATTGTGTTGATTCAGCAGGGAGAGGGTTAGCTTCCTCTCCCTGCCATCACATGTGGAATGCAGGTGGGCAGGAGATAAATGTATGTATTAAATAAACATACTGCTCAGCCACGCAGTTTTGCCCCGCATTCCTGTGCTAGTTTACTGCTTCCTGGCCTGATGTCATCCAGCACCAGCTAACCTGGCACAGGGGCCTAGTCTTTATTATTGCTTTTCAGATTACACTAGTGTCAATTTTCTTATTAGGAGATTAACAATTTAAATGATTCATTATCATATTTATTTGTTTGCAGCTTTGTGCTAACTTTACCTCACACTTTCCTTAATTGTGTACTTAATTTAAATGTGTGCCATGCCCTAATTTGAGTGTTTCAGATTGATTCATTATTTAAATTGCTCTAATCTACTACTATTTTATAAACAAAATATATCGTATTTGCAAACCACCACTTAATTACTGCTATGCCTATCATTTTCTGTACATGCATTTGATTGATATATTTTGCTAGGTAGAAAAAGGGCTGTGACTCATGGCTGCTATAATGAACAATGAGGAACAAAAACTAATGCAGACAAAATATATTTTATGACAATTCCAGAAGAGATAAAACAGAGGGTCAGATTGATAAAAAAACACACACACAAGCATACTTCTCTTTGGTATTTTATTTTGCACATGACATTATTATTATTTATTTATTAGCAGACGCCCTTATCCAGGGCGACTTACAATTGTTACAAGATATCACATTATTTTTACATACAATTACATTATTTTTTACACATTATTTTTACATACAATTACCCATTTATACAGTTTTTTTTTTTACTGGAGCACTCTAGGTAAAGTACCTTGTTCAGAGGTACAGCAGCAGTGTCCCCCAACCAGGGATTGAACCCACGACCCTCCGGTCAAGAGTCCAGAGTCCAGAACCCTAACCACTACTCCACACTGCTGCCCCGACATTGCTAGTTATTCACACATCCTTCCTAAATGCAGCTGTAACATGAGGTCCTGTCATGGTGTGGGTATCCACAGATATTCGAGGGACAGGGTTTGCAGTTGAAACGCCGCTGAGGCGTCCAGGTTTTATTTACAAACATGCAGTTGCAGTGGTTGGTAGCCGCCACTAGGGTACCAGCAGAGATGGAGTCTCGAGACTCGAGGCCGATCTTGAGGCCACATTTTAAGGTCTTGGTCTGGGTCTCGGGCCGTCTGGTCTTGGTCTGGGTCTCGGTCTCGGCATGTCGGATCTTGGCCTTGATAGCAGGCAGCACGCAGATTGGTCTCATTCATAAACATTCTCAAGATTGTTCTATTTCCTCTTTTATCATATATCATTTTTATCCTTCAAAATTCACTCACTTTTATACATTGACAGCTATTAAATACAAAATAATGTAGCTATTATACTCTAGAACAGCATTCAAATTACTAAATTTAACGCATCAGACTTCGTGCTGCTACAGCTTCTCTCAGCCTCTCCCATGAAGCAAACTTTCCTCCTGCCACCAAATACATTTCCTGTAATATATTAGTTACCTTATCAAAAATGTGTCAGTAACACAAGTGCCTACAAATATCATTATCTGTACATACCTGTCAAGTCTTCCATTTTGATCATGACCCTCCCGTTTTCAAGACCAATGTCCCACCAGGGACCCTTTTAATCTAGGAATTTCCTGGTTTGTATATTAGGCTATAAATACATTATTTTCCTTTTATTTATTTAAAACATATAACAACCAAAAAGCATAAGAGAAGGCAATGTAAACTTAACACCGGACTGCAGCAGGGCAGAGCCCTGAATGTAAATAAAGTGTTGTAAATAATGTGAGTTGGTGGTGGTTGGTAATAGCCACAGGATATAAAAGGAGCTAAAACCACATTAGAGGCAGCAGTTGGGGACAGATTTTGAGAGAGAGAGAGAGAGAGAGAGAGAGAGAGAGAGAGAGAGAGAGAGAGAGAGAGAGAGAGAGAGAGAGAGAGAGAGAGAGAGAGAGAGAGAGAGAGAGAGAGAGAGAGAGAGAGAGAGACTTTTTTGATCCTTTATTAAATCATTACAATTAAAATCCATTCAATAACAATAAAAAAGGTAAACGATTAAGATACTTGCTGGCTCCGGGGAACAGCCAAAACCTCCCCAGCGCATCAGCATAAAATCAAAACATATTCTCCTTTAACAACAGATTTTAACCAAATAAAAGGATCATAAAATATAAATAAAACACAAAAAAGCCAAAAAAATTAAACAGTGTTTTCCTGTAAAAACAGATTAATAGAAAAGTAATAAACACTGTAAAAATAATAAAACAAAATATAAATAAAACTAAAAGTTAAACAGCAGCTCACCCTCCTCACTCAATGAGCACAAGGCGTCTCCCACACACCACCTCTCCTGAAAGCCCTCCAGGTTACTGACCATTTTAAAATAATTAAAATCCACCATTACACGGCTGATTGTTAAAATACGAAACAATCGGACAACATCTGTTAGTCCTGCCTCTAAAATCTTATTTTTCTTGGATTTTAAAATGGCCAATTTTGCCTGCCCTAAAATAAAGTTAATTAAAACACTCCTATTCCTTGATTTAAAACTATAGGGGAACCCAAAAATAAAAATCTCCTTGCTAAAAATCACCCCAAAAGCTTGCAGGAGCCCCTGCAAGAGATGAAAGAACGACCCCAGCCTGACACAATCACTGAAGGTGTGGAACACTGTCTCCTCCTCCCCACAGAAACAGCACTCCGCACTGATAGTGGGGTCCACTCTGTGGAGGAACCGTCCCGTAGACACGGCACAATGCAAAATCCTCCACTGCAGGTCCCCTACTCTTTTAGTTAAGGGCAGTTTGTACAAGACCCTCCACACTGGCTCTCTTTCTTCTGCTGCCTGTAAATGGCTTCTCCACTTTGTGTCTACAAGCCCTTTTAGCTGCTTGGACTGGACTGTTTTAACATGCAGCTCATACAGTTTTTCCCCTCTGCTGTGTGGAGAGCTATATTTCTTACTCTCTCCACTTTCCCTATCCTCACTCCTTCCCGCCCTCTTCCTCACCTAAACCTGGGGATAAAAAATTACAGGGAAAAAGGGGTCCCCTCCCTGCTCTGACCCCCCAGCTAGCCCCTCTCCCAAAACCTCCTTGAGTTTCGGGGGGAGAGAGTTCTTCAGCTCATTAATTATTTTCTCAGCCAGCCTCTCCGAGCGCCAGCCCAGCCGTCCGGCCAGCTGAGCCGCTGAGATCCAAGAGGGGTGGCCTGACTCAATCAGGTGGGCCAGTCGGGTTATACCGGCCTTAACAAAACTGGCACACAGCACCTCTGACTGAAAAAACTGAATGGGAAAAAACAGATTAAAGAAGAGGGGCCCTCTCCACTCTTACTGTTTGCCACATTTTAAAAACATTAACATAAAAAGAGGGGAGACCTGTCTTATCTAACCTGGAAAAATTAATTACGAACAGGCCCCGATCTAACCCCATTCCTCCTACTCGTCTCAGAAAATAAAAGGCTATCTCTCTCCAGTGAGCACCTTCCTCAGCATACAGGAGCCTTTTCACTGCCTGCAGTCTGAAGGCTGCCACCCTGCTGGCAATGCTGACCAGGCCTTGCCCCCTTCATCAGTGGGGAGGTACAGAACTGCCGGCCTCAGCCAGTGTCTCCCGCTCCAGAAGAAATCCAGCAATATCCTCTGAATCTCCTCTACCATTCCCCTTGGGGGTCCAGACACGTCAACTTGTGCCATAGCATTGAGGCCACCAAATTATTGATGACCAGGACCCTCCCTTGAATGACAGCTGAGCCAGCAGCCCCTGCCAGCTGTGCAGCCGCCCCTCACCTTATCCACCAGGCCCTCCCAGTTCTTCTGCATGAACGGCTCTGTCCCAAAGAACACCCCCAGCACCTTAATCCCAGTCCTGTCCCATTGCAGGGCCTGAGGCAGTATGGGGGCCCCCTCCTGCCAACCGCCTGACAGGAAGGTGTTGCATTTTGCCCAGTTTATCCGTGCTGACGATGCTCTCTGAAATACTGCCAAGCTCTCCTTCAGGGCCTGGACGTCCCCATCACTGCACACAAACACGCTCACATCATCAGCGTAGGCAGATACTTTCACAGAGACAGGGACGGGTGAGGCAGGCACTGCCCAGCCAGACAACCTGCCCCTCAGAAGATGCAACAGTGGCTCTATAGTCAATGAATACAGCATGCCAGACAGAGAGCAGCCCTGTCTAATACCCCTGCTCACTGAGAAAGGTTTGCTCAACCCATTATTAATCTTTAAAACACTAAAAACATTAGCGTATAAAAGCTCAATGTAGGAAATAAAAACAGGGCCAAACCCGAAGGCTCTCAGGACTTTCACAAGGTAGGTGTGGTCGACCCTATCGAAAGCCTTCTCTTGATCAAGGGAGACCAATCCCACATTAAAATGACATGTTTCACTCAAAGTTAAAAATCTCTAATTAAAAACAGGTTATCAAAAATAGATCTTCCTGGGATACAATAGCTTTGATCTTTATGTATTACTGTACTTAAACACTTTTTAAGTCTATTTGCGAGACATCTAGAAATTATTTTCGAATCTGCACATAAAAGCGAAACAGGTCTCCAGTTCTTTAAAAGGCAGAGGTCTCCTTTCTTGGGCAGCAGTGTGATCACTGCCCTGCGGCAGCTGAGAGGCAGTTCTTTTCTCTCCAGACTCTCCTTCAGCACCTGGAAGAAGTCCTCCCGATCACCCCCAGAAATGTTTGAAAAACTCAGCAGGGAGGCCATCTATCCCAGGCGCCTTCCCACTGGAGAGCTGTGTCATTGCAGTGGTCAGTTCCTCGAAGGTCAGCTCTGTATCCAGTCCTCTCTGCTCCTCCTCACTCAGGCTGGGTAGATCCTGGAACAGGGTCTCTGTGTCATCAGGATCACATTGTTCTTTAGTGAATAGCTGCTTGTAGAACTGCACAGCTGCCTCACTGATTTCCTCTCTGCTGTATAGTTCAGTGCCGCAGGGCGTTTGCACACACCTCAGCTGCTGGCTGCATGCTCTCTTTTTCTCCAAGCCAAAGAAGGAGGAAGTGGGTGCATCCATGTCCCTCAGCTCCACGAAGCGAGAACGCACTAACGCCCCCTTCACCTTCTCCTCCAGCAAGCTGCCCAGCACATTTCTTTTCTCTTTTATTTTTTGGAATGTTTGCTCATTGGAGTGATCTTCGTTATTTTCTAAATTTAGAATGTCTCTCTCTAACTCCCTGACTGCTTTGTCCAGTGACCTGGTTGCCTCCAGGGTGTACTGCTGACAAAAAATTTTAATTTGTTTTTTCCCAATGTCCCACCACTGCCTTAAATCTTGATAATTGTTCTTTTGTTTTTGCCAGATTTTCCAAAACTCTTTAAAAATAATCCAAATTTACAGTCTTTTAATAATTGAATGTTAAAATGCCAATAAGAAGATTTGTGTGCTTCAGTTGGAATAAGTACAGTAACTAACAGGCAGTGGTGGTCTGACAGACTATTAGGAATGATACTTGCCCCTACAAAAAATTGAGGTGACAACGGAATGAATAAAGCTGGTCCAGTCGTGCTCTAGATGTGTAATTATTACGAGACTGGGACCAGGTGTACTGTCGAGCATGAGGGTGCAAACATCTCCATACGTCAACCAGGTCACTGGACTGTAAAACTGCAGTCAGGTCTCTGGAGGATTGAGGATGTGGCTCCTCAGTATTCCTATCCTTTGTAAAATCCACAGTGCAATTAAAATCACCCGCAACCACTATTCAACTGATTCAACTTATTAAACAATACAGTTCTTTCTCTTCCTGTATTTGGTGCATAAATATTTATAAAAGTAAAGTTAAAACCAGCCATTTGTGATTGTACTTTTAAAAGCCACCCTTTCTCAATCTCTTCTACTTGCTTTACACTGACAGCCAGGTCTGATTTAAAAAGCACCGCTACTCCCGCGCTGGTGCTGGAGCCGTGACTGAACACACACTGACCTCCCCACTCTGACCGCCAGACAGCCTCATTCTCCTGCTCAGTGTGTGTCTCCTGCAGCAACACAACCCCAGCCCTTTTCTGCTTTAAAAAATCAAATAACTGTGCTCTTTTAAAAGACTGTCTACAGCCATTAACGTTAAAGGAAATAAAAATAGACTTTTCCATGGCAGTTAGAATATTTAAGACCATCAAGTTAAAACAAACACTAAAAAAAAGCAATAAAAAAGTCGTATTACAAAAATCCATTTTAAAATAATGTTTTTGAACGTAACATTTTCTTTACCGTCTGTACTAGTTTTTTTAAACGGTATCTCTTCTGCTGATCTAACTCCTCAAGTGTGGACTTCCTGGAGACTACATGCGCAGAATGTAAAAACAATTTTAAATCGGGAAAAAACTTTTAATGTCCACTCCCCTCTTACCTTTAGTACAGTGTCAAGGAAGTTGCAAATGTACTGCAGTGTATAGAGTTTTCTCCTGACGGGTTGGCTGTCAGGGATGTCCGAGATTAGCGAGGAATCAGAGAGCCCCCCCGTCATCCGACTCGTACATGCCCTCGTCTTCCTCGCCGTCTGCCCCATCTTTTTCAGCGGCCTCACCGCTCTCCACAGCCACAGCTTCAGCCTCGGTGCCCCCTGTCTTGCTACCTGTCTCATAGTCAGACTGGGGCAGTTCTGTGCTTGTGCCTTCTTCCTCAGGGCAAGGTGGCACAGCCTCCGGGGAAGACGTCAGTTCCTCTTCAGGCATTGGTTGGGGATCGCCTCCGCTCTCCGCAACTTTCACGCCGGGGGACTGAGTCTTCTCCTCGCTGCCCACAAACACTAACCCAGGGTCTCGCTTGGGCTCTCCTTCTTCAGACTGTTTTGTTTTTCTTTTTCTTTTTTTTCGCCACCATTTCAAACTCGTCTTGGCTTTGTCCAGTCTCTTGCCCTGAGGCTGTCTGCGCTTGACTGTGTCTCTTATGCTGCGGTGTCGACACTGCTTCAGACACGGCTGACGCTGCTGCTTCAGGCACCGCGGCTTCAGGCACCGCTGCCTCGGGCTCTGCTGCTTCAGGCACCGTGGCTTCAGGCACCGCTGCCTCGGGCTCTGCTGCTTCAGGCACCGCGGCTTCAGGCACCGCTGCCTCGGGCTCTGCTGCTTCAGGCACCGCTGCCTCGGCTCTGCTGCTTCAGGCACCGTGGCTTCAGGCACCGCTGCCTCGGCTCTGCTGCTTCAGGCACCGCTGCTTCAGGCACCGCTGCCTCGGGCTCTGCTGCTTCAGGCACCGCTGCTTCAGGCACCGCTGCCTCGGCTCTGCTGGTTCCGCTGCCTCGGCTGTGCTGGCTCTGGGCTGCTCGTCCTCCCGCTCTCCCCGACGCCCCTAGCCTCCTCCCCGCCAGGAGCTCCCTTATCCTGCTCTGCTTCAGCCCGATCCCTGTTTCTCGGACACTGTTTTCTTTGATGTCCCTGAGCTCCACATTTAAAACACCTCATCATATCAGAACTGGCAAAACAACACAATTCGTCCCTCGACATTAAAGTTCCACGCTACTTCAATAACTAAATTAGGATCGTGTTGTAAAATAAACGCTTGTCTTCTAAAAGACAAGACATGTTTAACACTGGGAGTTTTACGTCCTAGAGGGATCGCCTTAATGGGATACATCAATTTTCCATATCTTGCTAACTCTCTTTCCAGTAACTCGTTTTTTAAGAAGGAGGGACATTAGACAGTATTACTTTGGTTACGGTGTAACTAAAGGTGAAACTTCAATAAAAGACCCTGCACACTAAACCCTCCTCCACTAGCTTATCTACCAAATCCAAATCAGTTAAAAATGACTAGAGCTTTATTCATCCTTGAAGCTGATTTTATTTTATTGAAACCCACAACCTCTCCTATCGCCACCAGGCATTCCTCCACCGACACCCCGACATCAGGCACACAGCGGCAGCCGTGCCGGCGAGTCAGCACCCCCCCTCCCCCCGAACTACACACCATATCGGCGTTTCTGCTGATCTACGATCAGCTAAACAAACAACAATGACTCACAAATATACTAACACTATTACGCTAAACCGACAAACAAATTTTACATAAAACACAAAAAAATAAATATATATAAATAAATGGAAACAGTCTTGCCCCAACATCTCTACGCGGCGAGCAACCGCATCATCAGAGAGTTGCAATGAATTTATCGGATTTATTATTTCAGTTTTATTCTGGAATCCATTATATAATACATCTGCAGATTGCAGAAAGCATTCTTACACCATTCCCCATCTGTAAAGGTTTTTTTTTATTCTGGCTAGTACCCATGAATTGGGAATGACGCCTCGGTGACCACTTCTGCTTTTGCTCAGCATGCTATTTTTTTCTTTCTGGCACAGCTGTCCAACGGGTGCACGTCTTTGCATTCTGGATGGTTTGCACTGTGATGCTTGTTTAAGATGTAGCTTGGGAGGACAAATCATACACACAGAGCTTGTTCCATCTTCACTCGCAATCATGTTCCCACTGTGGTGTGGGGGGGTGGGGTATACGCATCATACACTAGGGAGGGGTCATACACAAAAACACTCTATCATAATAGACATATCCCCTCAACTCAACACCGCACGACCAGCATGACAGTAAACATAGACTCCAATGAAGCGTTCTTACCTTTGTAGTAAGTTAGTGATCAGCAGATGTGTCAGCCGCATGAAGAGCACAGCGTGTGGTTTTCACTAACTCTACCGTGCAGAATAAATTAATTTTTTTCTATGTCCCGCCTCCCTATTCATCGGGAGGCGGGACATTTGCTAGGAAATCGGGACTGTCCCGACCATATAGGGACTGTTGGCATGTCTGGAATATGGGGGTTCATGGAGTATATCAATATACATTTTTATATACTGGATGTAGATCATGGTGATCCATTATTTATTATTATTTATTTCTTAGCAGACACCCTTACCCAGGGTGACTTACAGTATAATGGATCTACTTGTTACTGTTGTGATGAATCACCCCTTGAGGGTCGCTGTGAGGGGTCCTTGGCGGTCGACCATTAGAGGTTTGGCTGCAGGTTTAAGGAATTCAACTTAAGACTTTTATTATACATAACTCTGTAGCAGTATCAGTCCTATACACATATATTTGTTGGGCATACTGTCTAAGAGGAGGAACGGAACAACAAAACATACATCCTCCATTCACACCCAACTCTCTCTTTCCCCCTCTATCATCAGAATCTCGGGTGACCTTTAGTCTCCCACACAAGATACTGTCATGCATTAAAGGTACAGTACTCAAAACATAACAACATCTCTAATTTTGTATGGTTGGTTATTTGGACTTGAGAGTGCGAACAGACGAATGATATACAACCGTAGCAATCTTCCTCCCAGGCTGAGCTCCATCTCCTGCAGGATGTTGTCTTTGATATTCTAGTAGGTCAAATTCTGAGCTCTAAAAAAGTCTTTATAGAGCACAGAATCCTCGGAGATGATATTAATTTACAAAATAAAAAACAGCATAATTAGTATCGAAGTCTTTGAAAGCTGCTGCAATAAATTAAACAGTTAAGAAATATACGAGAACACCAGCAAATAATCCTTAAACAAATGAAGAGTGGATCTGAAAGTTGTTCTGCAATGTGTGCTGGAAATAACACAAAATCTGTTCATCTGTGGATTCCACTGGGGATACATTTTCAGGAATAAACACTGAATTCAGCATTGCCCCTGTAAATAACACTTTGCAATTACCATGGATACCAAAAGTGGGGATGAAGGAGAAAGATGGTACAAGTTTAGAGATCTGCAAGTCTTCCAACAGCTAGTTTAAATAGATTTTTTTCCGAAATCAAACAGTTCAGTATTTTATTCTAATATTTTACGCTAATATATAAACTAAGTTACTCTAATATATAGTTAAGACTTCTTCCAGAATATGTGTTCTGTATCATTCTGTATTGTTGTTTGCTCTGATCGTTACTATCCAGCAAAACTCCTTGATGCTGATTTTCTTAAGGGAGATGGGGAAGCACATCAGTGTTGCACAGGCTTCAGTGCACAATACTTCCCCTATGGGCTTCAGTGCCTGTGATTGGGATGCGAATGGTGTGCTGAATACAAGGACTGTCCACACAGTGATTCTCCCAAAAATGTCTGTGTTTAGTAATAAATAACAAAGGGCGCCTCTACCAGCGATGGTAAGGGGGGGTAGACGGCGGGCTTGCAGACCCAAACAAAAATACACAATAAATTCCCAATCCACGCCCACAGTGCACGAAACAGTGCTCTTTAAATCCTGGGAGTCGTGGTGCTGGTGTTTTGCTTGCGCAGTTAAGGAAGTGTTCAGGGGTGTGTGCTGGCTTGGTAGCAACAGCTCCTGTGTCTCTACTCCTCCTCTGCAAGAGACAAACAAAACATGTAACAAAACAAGCAACGTTCCGGCAGTAGGTTACTACCCAACTCCTCCCTGCAATTAGCCCAGCGCCCCTGTATAACCAATCACTGCTTGGCCCGCAGCATGTGAGTCGTTTCGTGTACTGACAGCTATGCACCCCCACCAAGATGGCCGACTTCCTGTTTCCGCCCACCGTTAAGTTGGCCCGTCTATGGGGAAGCGTACTACCAACCTTTATCACAGTGCCCAACACCAATATGCTTCCCCACCTCCTAACAGCCTTGAGGAGTCTTTTCAGAAGCAATATTTCCTGGAATAGTTGGCAAAAAACAAACAAAGCAGACACAACAATAGAGAATCATACAGGACCCACAAAAAATGTAAGACATGGAATATTAAGAAAATATAGATGTGTAGTATCCCTATAGTAATTTAAAGAGGAGTTTAAAAAGTACACTGTGATTTAAATATGAGCTTCGCTGCATGTGTTATCCTGGCGACAGCCCCAAGACAAAAGATGAAGAATTCAGTGACAAATTCAGCAATAACATCCCTCCCTCCCCATTCACTCAAGCCAGACTGCTCTCTCCTTCTCTCTGCAATCAACAAATGTTTTTTTTTTTTTTAATACAGAGACAACCCCTGGGATTCAGGCAATCAGAAATAACTGATATTTGTCCTCACAGTTCATGGTCGATTGCTCTCCAATGTAAAAACTATTTGACTATTACTTCCATTATAAAACAAAAAGCATTCTCGCCGTTGGAAGTTAGAAAATTGTTCAGTTGTTCATGACATGAAGTGTGTAATCTTTGATTGCTGCAATGTAATGGTGGACACAGCTTTCAGTACAAAAATGGAATTTACTGTGAACCAACCACACCATGCTGAGGGTGTTTCAACTAATCCTGAGCATAACTGCTCCAGCAATAGAGGGCATTATTGCCTGGACACGAAAGAATACAGCAGTGTGTCTGAATATCTGAATGTAACCATGTTAAATCTCTCATTTACAGGTTTATTTACCTTTTGTCATCCTTCCGTTTTATTTTCCTAAGCTTGACATTCAATCTGAATATTCAGCAATCAGCTTCCATGAAGCTTCCTGATTCTGAGATTTCTAACAGAGATTATAAAACTACACACAGATTGATCAATAGCCATGTCCTTATTGGAACTAAACAATTGCCCATCAAAACCTGACTGACAGCTATACAGACCAATCAGAACCCTATGCTTCCTTTTCTCCGACTGGCCACAGCATATGTATTTGTTGTCGTATTACTGGTTCTTTTCAAAGATCAGTCTGAATTTTGGGATTGCATTTCAGCATTCAGCCTTCACCTCATTCACCTGCAAATAGAGCCGGGTCGATGGCTGTTCTTTAATCATCTATGCATCGTTTTAAAATCATTGATGCATCGACAGAATTAACATTTCACCAAAATGAACACAAGTACTAAAAACACTATTGGATCGGTGGATAATAACAGAGCTAGTAATTGACAGAAAACTGCTACATTTATTGAATTACAGCAGATTATGCATCATTTCTCACAGTGTCGTGTGAATTCAGAAGAAAGCTGTGGAACTCCACATGGTGAGAATGTGTCTGAAGATTGATACATTCTGCTGACCAAACATGGCTCTTTAAGTCAAAAGAATGGAAATCTCTGACAAACGACGTCAGAATTATTTTACAGCTTGTTTCAAGTGCCTTTTACTAAAAAAATAAAAAAATAAAAAAAAAACTATTGCCCTAATCCATTGACGCAAAGGGTCCAGCAATCCCCACTGGTCCACTTGAGTTATACTATAAAGACACATTGTCTGCTCATCAGCTGCAGCACAGAAGAATGACAGACCTCAATCATAGCCTGTATATTGTGTCCGAGATAAAAACAATGGTAAAATGATAGTGCTGTGGATGACAATGTATATTGCTTTTACGCAGCTGTCAAAAAAATCTGTATTTTAATCTCAAGTACGATTTCATACCAGTGCAGATGCGCAACATAATCACTTTTTCCCCGAAGCATTGATGTGTACAAATGGAATGGGACATTCAGTCGATGCCATTCGATAAAGTGGAATGATGATCTCCACAAATTGGTTCCCAAGACAGTAATTGACAAGCAATACACAGGACCTGATGTCATCCTACAAACAGATTCAATATTCTCTGAATTGTCATCAGCTCTCTGCTTCTGGTGTAAGGTGTAAAATTCATTCTCTTGCTTCAATAGTATACCATTTTCACCTGAGTCTTTTTTTCGGCTTTATTTTCACTGTGATTCAGGTGAAAGCCAGTAAACCTAGCCACCACACTATAAACTTTAAAACAAATTGTGGTTTAATACATTTAATACAGTGGTGTAGTCGAAGGTATATGCAGGTAAACAGCGTTTACCCACTTTTAATTTGGGCAATATAGCGTTTACCGACTTCTCATATAAGGGATACAGAGTTTACTCATTTCTCCTCTTCTGTGATATGCAAATCCTGGGCTAAAGACAAGATATTTTAATGGTGAGTGTCTGTGTTGTGTTGTGTTGCGTTGCTGTGCGTGAGACTGACAGCTGAGAGCTCTCAGTCAAAACTATGGCGCGATCAGGGGGGCGAGGCCACTGGACTGCTTGTTCTGTACGTGAGTGTGTGTGAGTGTGTGATTGGTTGTTTATGTTCTGTTAGGCACACTGGACCTGCAGGGCGGTGCCAGTAGCCTTCATCCTAGCCAGTGAAAGGACTTTCACAGATCTGTTCACGTGAAGCGCACCGTTGGGTCTGTGACTTTTCATGTGAATAGCGCCTGAGAGGGGAAATAACTGTATGTAGCCATTGCTATTTATTCACCCTTCCCTGATTGCCAAAATTGCAAAAATGACTCTATGCTGCAATTTTTGTCTGGTCTGATTTAAGTCATCTGCACTTACGAGAATGGAAAATCCATTTAAAATAGATTTTGTTGTGTTCATGTTTTGACCCTATGTGGTGGGTTGCCCTGCCCCTGTGCGCATATTTTGTATTTGTTTTATGTGGTGTGTATATATTAGTGCATGGGGTATAATGTGGGCTTTGTAGCACGAGTGATTTAAAATGTAAATGTGTATTTAGGCATGGGGATTGCACAATCACTTCACGTGCAGATAAAATGAGAGCACGGTGATTGCACAAATTAGTTCACGTGCCGGGATTCAAGTGAATGACTAATTAGTAATTGAACCCTGTCACAGCTGTATATATAGATGCATGCATCAGGTTGGTGTGTTCAGGGAGAAAGAACGGGGGAGAGAAGGAGAAAAATAATAAATATAACAATTGCTACTAATGCAGGAGGACCCGCACAATACTTGTTTTGGTTCGTCCCGTTTGTTTGTCTGTCTATTTATTTTGCTCAACGTACCGTTTTGTTTGTTCCGCGTTTTGTTTTGTGTTTAAATCTTTTATTTATAATACACCGGCGCAACAGCGCACTTCACTCACCACTCTGTGTCCTGCAAATAGTGAGAAAACATTTTCTTTAATGTGAGCGGTATAAAAAAATCCTGCTTTGTTCTTTGTAGTAGAATTAATTAAAAAAGGCAGTGTGTTGTGGTACGGTAGTACAATAAGATGATACATTCAGGCATAATTGTATTAGTTTAGTTTTGCCCTGTGATCTGCAAACATTGTGTCGCAGTTCACAAGAAATCAATTTAGTAAAGCTCTCCAGCGCTCCACAGAACAAATGACAGTAAAATCATAAATACATTTACATTGATGTAACACGTGTAACTGAATGGCAGGCAGAGGGTGTTCGGGTCTATATTCCTCTTTCTCTCTCTCTATCCATCTCAAAGGAGGCAGTGTGCTCCAGTGGTTAACGAAAAGTGCTAGTAACCAGGAGGTCCCCGGTTCAAATCCCACCTCAGCCACTGACTCATTGTGTGATCCTGAGCAAGTCACTTCACCTCCTTGTGCTCCGTCTTTCGGGTGAGACGTAGTTGTAAATGACTCTGCAGCTGATGCATAGTTCACACACCCTAGTCTCTGTAAGTCGCCTTGGATAAAGGCGTCTGCTAAATAAACAAATAATAATAATAATAATAATAATAATCAAAGCTGTGAGGGTTCATGGCGTATCCTCTATGTGTCTGTTTGACAGAGGTCCAGGACTGAATGGCAGGCAGGGGGTGTTCAGGTCAGGATTGAGGTGTACTTTCTTGCTTGCAGAGCTGTGAGGTGAATCAAGCGTCATTCTCCTTCACCTTTCATGTCGATGCACATGAAGATCATGAGCATCAACATTTTTAAAAAGTGTCTACAGTACTTGGTCCATGGAAAAAAACAACTTTGTGGTCAAAGGAAGATTCATTACTGATGAAGATGTGAATGCATAGGTCCTAACCTAGCTGGTGGGGGCATCCAACACAGTGATCTGGACACTTGTACACCAATAACACAAGGGTGTCCATCAAACAGTGAAACACAGCAGTCAGAACCAATCAGCTTAAGACAGCTACATGCTCCGGGATAGTCAGCCAGTCCCTTCGATTGTAGAAGGTGCCAGTCAGCATGAAAGAGACAGACAACTGCCTATACATCAAAAAGTCATGTACCAGTCTCAGTTCTCATACTAGTATATCACTTGTTTATTTATAGGGTTTGTACTATTCAGTTTATGTTCTGTGTTACCACGGAAATGGAACACTACATTGGAAAACTATATAGCGTCCACATCATTGTTTCTTCAATACTCATGCTGTGTTTTAACAAGTTTTAACATGTTTTAAGGTGTTTTCAGGAACTGCAGTTTAGTTTTAGTAACCTGCCATAGATATACGTAACACAGGCTAGCTCAACCATAGTATCTTAAAAGTAATAGCCAGCACCATCTAGGAACTTGACATTTCAGATCAAGTTTAATTTAGTTTTATTGGCAATCCACTGCAGTGCACTAGATGGTGCTGGTGCTTACTAATATAAAAGACACTTTGGTTGATCTAGCGTACTTTACATATGTCTATGGCAGGCAACTGGAACTGAAGAGCTGCTCCGGAAGTCAAAGCAACACAAACATTCATTAAAAAAAATAAAAAATAAAATACAATAACTCCAATAAGAGTCACTAAGATTGATTGCAAACATCATAAAGAGGATAGTGAAAAAATAAGAAAATGCCATTTGAAGCTATTTACTGTTTAACAGAAAAGTTGGCATTTTTGCAAGAGAATTGAGCTCAGTTTAGATGTGAAACGGCAGTGAAACGGTTCAATGCACCACTGCAGTGTTTATTCCTCATACTGCAAATTTTCACTGATTTCACCTTTTGATGTATTAGCCTGGAGATACAGATTTGCATACGGATGTCATAAGACTAACTTCTCTGGCTGTTGTGACAGGGTGGCGGCGAGACAGAGACTCAGAAGCCAGGAAACTGTAGTACAAGCGCTAAAGAGCACTTTAATAAACAAAAATAACACCAAAATACAAACAAAAAGGCACGGGGGCAAAATAAAGGTTTAAACAAACATACAAAAAAACTGGTTCAGGCTGGGCAGAGCCTTCACTGAACTTTACCAAAAAAAAAAAAACATTTGCAGAAACACAGTGACAAAACACAGTGTCCTTTTATGGGATGTGACTGGAGCCTAATTAATCAATAATTAGCGATTATCTAATTAAGGCTACAGCCACATTCTCACATGTTTCTGGCAGGGAGAAATTAACCCCATCCCTGCCAACCACCACCAAACACCAATAAATATACATGGGCAGAGCTCTCGCTTTGCAACAGATGTGTATAAGATCCACAATTACATTAACTCACCTGCAAAATGTGCAGATGGGTGGTGTTGATGGGGAAGCGGAAAGCAGCTGGATCGTCTTGGAGATTAGGAGAATCAATGCTAATAAGCTGTGAGTAACGATGCCGAAGCCCTGTCTGCTTCTACCGGATTTATCACAACACCGCACTGGAAGAGAAATGAATTTGGAAGCAGTAGTGTTGTGAAGAATGAGTGTCCTCTTCTCTGTTACATCCATAAATATCTTTGAAACGCACTTCATTACATTGTGTAGTATATCCTGAGCATTCATTTTACAGATCCTGTGTTTTAGAGTATTAACCTTGGCTTCAATGTAATCAGTGTTTGTTCTCTGCATGTGGGTGCTTGAAAACTAAATTATTATTCATAAATTGATGGTGTCACAAGATGGCTTTGTGGATGATGTCAGACGAGAAGTAGACAGACACAGTACGGGGGTGAGTGAAGTGCTGATACATATATACAGTGCCTTGCATAAGTATTCACCCCCCTTGGACTTTTCCACATTTTGTAGTGTTACAACCTGGAATTAAAATGGATTTAATTAGGATTTTTTGTCACTGATCTACACAAAATAGTCCATAATGTCGAAGTGGGGAAAAAAATCTGCATATTTTTCAAAATTATTTACAAATAAAAAACTGAAAAGTCTTGATTGCATAAGTATTCACCCCCTTTGCTGTGACACCCCTAAATAAGCTCTGGTGCAAGCAATTGCCTTCAGAAGTCACATAATTAGTTGAATGGAGTCCACCTGTGTGCAAGTGTCACATGATCTCAGATTAAATACACCTGTTTCTGGAAGGCCCCAGAGTTTGTTAGAGAGCATATCTAAACAAACAGCATCATGAAGACCAAGGAGCTATCAAAACAAGTCCGGGATAAAGTCCTGGATTAGCACCAATCAGGGTTGGGTTATAAAAAATATCCCCTGGAGCACCGTTAAATCCATTATTAAAAAATGGAAAGAATATGGCACAACCACGACTCTGCCTAGAGAAGGTCGTCCACCAAAACTCAGTGACCAGGTAAGGAGGGCATTAGTCAGAGAAGCAACCAAGAGGCCAATGGTAACTCTGAACGAGCTGGAGAGATCCACAGCTGAGATGGGAGAAACCGTCTATGGGACAACTATAACCCGGACACTCCACAAAGCTGGGCTTTATGGACGAGTGGCGAGAAGAAAGCCATTGCTGAAAAAAACCCATAAGAAATCCCATTTGGATTTTGCCAAAAGGCATGTGGGAGACACAGCATGTTCTCTGGTCTGATGAGACCAAAACTGAACTTTTTGGCCTTAGCGCAAAACGCTATGTGTGGCGCAAAGCCAACACTACTCATCACCCTGAGAACACCATCCCCACGGTGAAGCATGGTGGTGGCAGCATCATGTTATGGGGATGCTTTTCACTGGCAGGGACTGGGAAACTGGTCAGGATTGAGGGCAAGATGGATGGAGCCAAATATAGGAAAATTCTAGAGGAAAACCTGTTTCAGTCTGCAAGAGACCTGGGACTGGGGCGGAGGTTCACCTTCCAGCAGGACAATGACCCTAAACACACAGCCAAAGCTACACTTGAGTGGTTTAAAAACAAGAACCTGAATGTCTTAGAATGGCCCAGTCAAAGCCCAGACCTCAATCCGATTGAGAATCTGTGGCAACGTTCCCCATCCAACTTGACAGAGCTTGAGCAATTTTGCCAAGAAGAATGGGCAAAAATTGCAGGATCCAAATGTGCAAAGCTGGTAGAGACTTACCCAAAAAGACACAGCTGTAATTGCTGCCAGAGGTGCTTCTACCAAGTATTGACTCAGGGGGGTGAATACTTATGCAACCAACAAATGTCTTTTTTTTTTGTTTAATTAACTTTTGTGTGCACCTTCAAAGTGTTAAGTATGTTGTGTAAATCAAATGGTAAAAATCCCAATTAAATCCATTTTAATTCCAGGTTGTAACACTACAAAATGTGGAAAAGTCCAAGGGGGGTGAATACTTATGCAAGGCACTGTATATACGTATAACACACAGATATCATAAAAATATTATAAAAATGGTCGCCGAAAGCAGCTACGTGGTCGAAGCTGAGACAAGACGGCTCATTGAATTTTGCAGTAATGAATCATTACAGAAGGAGCTGTCTTCTTATAACAGCATCATTTCGAATGTGGACAAGGCCTAAAAGTTTGTGATTTATCAACACAGAGGTTTGTGTGAGATTGTCCATAGACTCACGCACACTCACGTCTTGGAGGGCCTGTGTCCCTCCTGGTTTTTGTTCCAGCTGTAACATAAATTACTTAATTGGACCAATTAATCACTTTAGAAGCTTAAATAATTTATGGTACAGCTGGAACAAACACCAGGAGGGACACCGGCCCTACAGGACGGGAGTTGGAAACATCTGCGTACGATCGTTTCCCTGTGTTAGAATGATGGTACTGCACGATCAGATCAAATGCCTATTAAACCAGCTAAAGATACACAATCAGTGCAATATGTAAATAATGACCTTCTCATTAGGTTTATGTTATTGAGTATTGCTGAAATTACAATGTTTGTCACATATAATTATTTCAAGCAATTTTACTGTTATATACCAAATATGCTATTATTAATATAGTTATTAATATTTAGTCAGTAGTATCATATACATGTTGTTTACCACCACCATGATTATTGCTTAGCCGAATAAGTCGAAGGTAATGTTTTTGTGCCCCCCTTGTGCACTGGAGATTACAGAAGACATTAATATGATAAGTTGTAGCAGGTGTGTAGGCTATTAAGAAAGACATCTTTTTTCTATAAATTCACATATGGAAATATGTCAAAACTTCATTTGAAAACAGCTGGTCTCGAGCTTCTGGGGGACTTTGCTAATGCTGCTTTTCAGTGAGAGTGTTTTGAGATCAATATGACTTATTTGCAGCAAATACGGAACAACTAAATATATCTATTTTTTAGTTCCTTTTCAGCTGATCAAAACAGGATCGATTTATTTGTGTGCTGGAGGTCCTTGTTAGTGACAATGCCTGGGTATAAGAGAAGGACAATCTTGGTAAAACAACACAGAGGCCACATTCTGGAAGCAGTCCAATCTGCAGTAAATTATACAGGAGTTGATTGCTTGGGATTCTGTAAATGGGCACTTGCCAGGGTGCCTCTTTGAGTGCTAGGCGCTTGTTCGTTCAAATGCATTGCTGAAATGTGAAACATACATCAGAGGTTTTTTGCAAGCTTTTTGATGAATGTAGAACACATTATTGCTGGAAAGGCTTAGAGAGCTTACAAGAAAAACATTACATAAGAGCCTGTAAATGATGGAAAGCTCTGATCTTCTTTCTAAGGCAATTCTCCACATCGAAAATAATGCAGGAGAGAAAGTTAAAATAGGGACTCCCTTTATTAAGAATAAACAATTTGAACAAAGTCCCTTTTAGATCCACAATAAACTGCAGTGAACTAAAGAAACTAATACAAGTACAAATGGGAAGTTATTCCTCAATGTGACTTGCAAAACATACACAACACAAAAGCATGTGTTGCTGCTGTGCAGCTCTGAATGCACTGCACAACACTACAAGTGGAGTCTGTGTTATTAGGGGATGCGTGCGACTCCTAAAGAGAAGTATTAAAAATGGTCATTACTATACACAGAACAGAAGCACTGGTAACTAATGGTAACTGCAATGCCTAAAACAGAAAGTACTGTTCTTACAGGGTAAAGTATTACTAACAATTAGTTATTACAATATACAGAACAGAAAGTGCTTTTCTTAAAAGGTACCAGTATAGTATTATTAAGACCAAAAGGGTTGTTACAAACCTGCTGGGTGTTTATTTTAGAGGAGTGTGCAAACAATGCCGTGATAAATCCCTCACCTTTTGGCATATTTGTTTTGAATTTGGGTTCTTCATTGGAACTCTGTGAAGCCTGTACTTTGTCAGCCTTTTTAGTGCAATAACAAGCAATTTATTCAAAACCAATAGGAAAGTGAATTAGTTGGATGGACAACATATCTATCAACTTTCAAATCCAACCTGTTCTTTTTGTAAATACCACTTCAACTTCATTTAAAAAAAAATGGTTAGTTATAGAAATACAAAATCATGCAGTATGAACATTCCAATTAGCTTGCCAATTACTAACAATATATCCAATTAGGCATTCACATTAAATTATACAAATAAGGGCAAAATGAAACCTCCAGAAGTGGCTGTTAATGTTACATTTAGCTTGATTTTTTTCCCAGCTCATTAAAAAACTGAACTAGTAATATATTCCATAATAATTAGCATTTTAGACAGGCATATTGGGGTCTGTGCAGTTGACATACAGTACATATACTGCTGACTGCCAATCAAAACAGACTTAGGATGTCAAAGATATGAACTAACATCTCTAACAGTGCATGGGAGTCTGTTTAGGGACTGCTGTCTTTAAAAGCAGACCCCAGTGGTTTATTATGTTGGGCCAATTATATATTTTTAAAAAATCAAGTACTCATTTGTAGATAATTCCTTACTCCTGATGTTCATGCTTGCAATTTGCAGACATCCCCTGACTCAAGATCCAAGCCAGTACCACTGAATGCTTTTTCCTTAACAAACTGTGTAGATTCTTAGTAAAGTTGGTGTTAAAACTGGCCTATTATACAAGTATACACTTTCACCATATTAAAAGCATAGCAAGTGTAATTAATCATAGTGAAAGCAAGCCCTAACCACCTATTTTTATAAAATGAGAAACATTCATGTATATGAGCCATACTGTATGTACTGTGAATTAAGCCCCTTTCACACTGGCACTCCTAGACCTGGGTTCTGGCTACCTGGGTCACAATCCCGCGTAGTGTGAAACCACGTACCAGGGTCAGGATGTTGGTCAACTCGCTTTTACCCAGGTTGAGCGAGACAAAATGCATGACGGCCGTTTGTAAGCCGATGAAATAACAAACAGGAACATTTCTGTTTATTCTGTTTAGCCATGTTTTTGTTCCTTGAGACACACCATGAGCCAGATTGCAGCAGGGATGAAGAAACATTTGCTCTAATCAACATTTGGGCCGCCGGTTCAATCCAGAGAAGCTTGGATGGAAGCGTCCGTAACAAGCTGCTTCCGGGGCATTGATACGCACGTTGTGTACTTGCGTTGGTCACCCAGGTCAACCCTGCTTTATCAAAAACAGTGTGAAATCACCTAGCCGACCCACATGACACCGGGTCCTGACTCGGGTAGAGCATGCCAGTGTTAAAGGGGCTTTAATTGAAGCAGAGATAGACAGTGCTTTAAGGGTTAAAAATTACAAATATTTGTATGAAAACAAGAGATTATTGTATTATAGCCAAGTGCAACCCAAAACATCTATCGAAGGTTAGGAGTGTTTGACTGATGCAAAATCAGGTGTGTTATCGTGTGACTGGCGTCCAGGAATGATCAGTGCGTAATCACACGGTTACATCCTGTTACCACCACCGTGATTATTACTTAGCCGAATAAGCTGAAGGTAATGTTTTTGTGCCTCCCTTGTAGCTCACATCGTCTGATTGTTGCTGTGTAAGGAAACTAATTAATTTGACGTCTGCAAATAAGTGGCCACAATACCAATGCCTATGTTAGTAGGTTTCCATTTACTGATTCCAATAGTCAAAAGTTACATGTCTATAGCGTAATATTTATAGTTAGATGCAGTAAATATGGCTCCTAGTTTTAAACAGAAATCAGACAATGATCAGTTACCTAATTCTAGGAGATAGCTCGGGTACAGAGATGGTCTGACATCAGCAGAGGTTTGTCTCACTCGCACCAATGAGTGCCTGCCTTATATATCCTAGCTAATTGCATGTGTGTGAAGTTGAACTTTGTGAAGTCTGCTTCCACTCAGCTTATTTGTTGGTCCATGGGTGAAGATGCAAAATCAAATCAGAAGCAAATCGTTCAATAGATGTACTAAAAAAGGGATCTTGTAACTTAGCTTTTAATAAAATACAACAAAGGGCTTCTGAAAGTGTGTTGAATAGGAAGGGGCTACTTTTACATCCGAAAGTAATCTGAACAGAAAAATAGAAATTAGATTTCTAAGATATTCCGAACACGTGCCATTGATCCAGGTGGATTGGCATCATTTTAAAAGCAGCCCTAATATCCCCTGCCAGCTTCTTTAATGAACTTGATTGCATGATCGATAGTTGCGCACTATAAAGAATATGTTTCAGAAGGGATAAAGCTTTTTATTATTGGCTGTGCAGAATGTCTGTGAGGAGCAGAGAGATAGATGATTAATCTCTTTTTCCCCTCCAGAGTATTTACCTCTGGCCACACCGATGGGGCTTATATGGTATGCTAGAAAAGAAGGATTTTTAAAAGGACCAATCATGAAGCCCTTGGAAATTTCTTTCACCAGCAGTATGTCAACTATTTCTGGTTCATGAAGAGTTGACTGTAAGTTAGGGAGGATGTGGGAAACTTAAGGAAGGACAACTAGACCTGTGTTGAAGCCTTCATTCAAGCCATTAAGATGCTTGATTTTGGTGTATTGAAAATGCTTGATTGTGGTGTATGACCAGCTCTTTTCCCAGAGCAGGTACATTGACAGGAGTGGATAAATGTTTTAATAGAGACTGAGGCAGCCAGTTTGTTTTTTGGTTTTCGTGGGCAGGCAATCAAGGAGTGGGCGTCAACACAGGAGCTGCAAATATAATTTTTTTTTTGCATGACGAATTTCTACAGGTGCTGTCATTGAAGTTTTTGCATAGTTGTTTGCCTCCTGAGTACAGTATAACATCTTGGGAGTGGACGAAGAAAAGAAGATTGAGGATTAGAGGGGTTAGGGAGGGGGGGGGGGGGTGGAGCAGCATGTAAGGCAGATCGAGGGCAAAGCAACAGAGTGAAGTGCTGTTTGTACAAAGAAAATGTGAGTGTTTGTAGTTTAAATGATAGACAACTCTGTGTTATAAAGAAGCTGGTTACAGGGAAACAGCTTAGCTGTCCTGTTTTAGTTTAAGAAAAACAAGTGTTTAGTCTAGGTTTCCAAATAGAGATAGGCTTTTGTTTAGTTTTTTTATTTTGTGTTTGCAACTGAATAAATATACAGGCACTGCCCTATTTTATTTCATTCTGTGGTCCAGTGTTTCTCTTTACACCAGAAGACAAGTGAAAAAGGTCCTGCATGTGACAAACTTACCCTGGTTTGTCACAGATAATAGACATGTAATCGTCAAATTCACGTCTTATCTGGATACACTTTGCAGATGGTGTCTCGAGAGATGCCAACAACATATAAAAATGTGGATATTGTTAAGGTCTTCAAGAGATGAGGATCAGATGCTTTAAGCGCTATTGAAACTCTGCACTCTATTTGTACGGTTCTTTACAGATTCAAGAGAAGAAATAAGAATGGAAACCTGTGGCATTCTTGCGTGTTGCTCCCGCACTGAAGCAGGCAGACAGGCAGGTGAGAGCCGGAATGGAGGCACGGAGACTCAGAAGTACATTGAAACACGCCAGCACGGCGATCACGATTTATTAACACATATGTTAACACATATTAACAATAATGTCATGTGACACTACCAGCAATGGTAGCGCACAGGGGACGGTACAAGACTGTAAAAACACACTAAAAATAAAACACAATACAGCAAACTATAAATCAACGGTGCCGTGAAAACGGCAGGCCTTGCAGCAGCCCCGATCACAGTGATCTCTATGTTTTTATACTGACGCTCCGCTGAGACACGCCCACCTGCCAGCTGGAACAGCGGATTGCTTTTAGCTGTTTCACTTTTATTTTGGAAAAAGTGCTGTGTAAGAGCATTTAATAATGCCCCATACTGATCAACTGAGATGAAAATAATTCCAGCTAATTATCTTCAGTACTACTTTATTGCTTAGCCACAGGGCAGTGCCTCAATGTTTTAACTAGATCTGTTATGACTGATTAGGTGTGTTGAATTTGTTATGACCTTCAATAAAGAAAGAAAAGAAGAAGGGCACTTTACTTGGTTACCTCTCTTCTCAAGATTTGTGAAAAATAAGTATTTGTATTTTGAATAGATTGCCATTTATTTTAACTTTATATGGAAGTGGCTTAATATGGTCACATCTGTTCTTGTATGTTATTAACTTTTCTGCCTTTGTTGACAATGGTCCTGTTGCGTTATACGTGATGTGTGTACCATGCTATATATATATATATATATATATATATATATATATATATATATATATATATATATATATACACACACACACAGAGCTATGGCCAAGAGTTTTGCATCACCTAGAATTTTAGGATTGAGACATAATTAATATATTATTATTAATTCCAATTTACCTAATCCTGGTTCATAGTCAGTATTTACAGGATTTGCAACCCTGGTCAAATAAATGACGGAGAGTTGGCCCTTCCAGTCCTAGTCTTTGTTCCAACCCTGTTCTAAATGGTTTAATTGAACTAATTAAACCTCCATACAGACCCTAAAGTAGTTCAGTATCTCATTTTACCTGGATCACTGTACCCTGATAAGCCACGTCTGGATTGTATTAAAGCATCTTACAGCACTAGGAAGGCACCCTGGAGTGCAAACTTTATTTACTTAATCAGCTTTTAAACATGGCCCTCTAATGAAATATCACCCAATGGCCTTATCTGTAAAGATACATTCTTCTGTGTAAAAACAGATGCAGTTGCATGTTACTAAACTGAAAAATAGCCTACAGTTTGGATTTATAAAATATTGTTCATTCCCCACAGTGCACTGCCTCAGTTTGTAATATATGGGTTGTTTCTCATGCCCTGCACAACATAACTTAACCTGTTCTGACGGCACACAATGTTCCATATGCCAACATCGATCTGCTGCCCGCAGCACAGCATATTTTAAGCCAGGACCAAAGTCCTCGGGATGTATTCACACTGGTTCTGTCACACTGGCATTCACACATTTAATGGGGAGCTTCCGCTCAGAAATCTATATACTTGCTCAGGTTTTAGCTTAGTTATTGTATTACTTTAATATGACAATATCAGGGAGCTGTAATGATCCCTTATATGTATATCTAAGGCTTCTGATTTTCGGTTTTAACCGATAAACGATAAAAAACCCCGATTCAAAAAAAGGAAATCAGTGTATATCCAATAAACACCAAAAAAACATTGGAAATGGTTACCCAATTAACGCTGACTTGACCCCTTTCCACGCGAAAAAAAAATGCAATACCTACAAAAGCTATGTAACAGTATGTCGGCAGGTAGTATTTACACGCTCGTGGAATTTGAAACAGAATTGCAAATTGTGACAAAATGGATCTGAGATTTCCTTTAACCTGAAAAATATGTAAATACAGTATTATTTTATGTATTTTACCTTTTTCTGCTGATGAAAGAAAATCTACGTTCTAGCACACAACCTCTGAATTGAGGTTTTTCATGGGACATCATCACAGCACAGCGCAGCCATACTGGCAGTCAAAAAGCATTGGTGGGCAAAGGCAACTTAACTAAGCGCGGTCGTTAAAGTTTCGATTTTACAATGCCAAATGTGTGTTGTGCTGTTGGGTGCACCAACAGAAGAGAAGAATAACATTGCCCTCCTGTCTGCTGAGCCATATAGAAGGGCAAAGTGGATTTCAGCCATTAGCAGGGCAGCAAAAACAAATCTACGTAACCTAAAGTCGAAGAAGACAGACTGGACTCCAACTCAGTACACACATTTGTATAGGGTTCACTTCATACAAGGTTAGTATCAGCAATATATTGGTAGTTAGTTCTGGTCTTACGTTATTATTATCATCATCATCATTATTATTATTATTATTATTATTATTATTATTATTATTATTATTATTATTATTATTATTATTAATAAGGATAAGTAAATGCGCAGGGCAGTACAAACATTCGTAAATGTGGAAATCACCTGATAAGTTATGTACAGTAGCATAAGCTTTTGATCGGTGGAAGCAATCTGTTGAAAGAGAGTCCAGAATCTTTAGGAAAGTCTGGACACGAAATCTGTCTCTGCCCTTTACTAAAACTTCACTGCAACTTGGCAATCGTGATCCTGCAGGGTATTGGGTGGTCCCCGGTTCAAATCCTGTCCCCGGTTCAAATCCCACCTCAGCCACTGACTCATTGTGTGACCCTGAGCAAATCACTTAACCTCCTTGTGCTCCGTCTTTCGGGTGAGACTTTGTTGTAAGTGACTCTGCAGCTGATGCATAGTTCACACACCCTAGTCTCTGTAAGTCGCCTTGGATAAAGGCGTCTGCTAAATAAACAAATAATAATAATTATAAGCACTTGTGGCAAAGTGCCCCCCCTGTGTGTATTTTGTGTTACGTGTTGTGTGTAAATGTTGGTGTATAGGCATTGGTACACGGGATATAAGCGGGTCTGTGTTTCACATGTGTTTAAATTGTAGATTTGTATTTGGGCACGAGGAGGGCACAAATCACATCACGTGCAAGTAAAAAGTAATATGTGAGCACGGGGAATTGCACTTTAATTAATTCACGTGCAGTTGTACCGAGATTCCAATTGAATGATTGACTAGCAATCGAGTCTCGGTACAACTGCATAAAAGCTGTATGTTTTCACTCACTGGGGGTTGGGTGTTCGTGAGTGGAGAACGGGTGAGAGAGAGGAGAAAGAAGAAAGAAATATTTATAACAATTGCTATCGCGTGCTGGTAGTACCAGCACGATACTTGTTTTATTTATTTACTCACCGTGTTTGTGTGTCTGTCCGTCCACCGTTTGTTACTGTTTAGTCCGTTTTGTTTATATATTTATTTTGGCGCAAGTGCCGTGTCCTGTTTTTGTGTTATATTATTTTGTTTATTAAATGCTGAGCGCGATCACGCGCTCAGCTTCACTAAAACCCCAAGTCTCTGTCTGCTCTGTGTTTTTAGTTCTGGTCTGAGTTCCTCCCTGCAGCCATCTTGTCACACGTGGTGTCAGAACCGGGATAACAGCCTCCAGGACTCAGGCCAGAGCGGGAACCGCAGTTTTTTTGTTTGTTTTGTTTTTTGAAAAATAAAAGGGGAAAAATGGAAGGCTGGAACTGGAGAGATGGCTGCCAGGATCTGGAGGTCCTCCTCGGTGGTCTAGAGGACCAAGGCTGGTGCCTTGCCTGTGGGGAGTTCGGGCACCCAGTGGTGCACTGCCCCTACCAAGAGGGAGAGGAGGAACTGGCCCAGGAGAGGAAGGTGAGGAGGAGGCAGAGAAGGGAAAGGGGAAGAGGAAGGCGGAGTGTCCACCGCCCAAGTCTCCACCAGCAGAGGAAGAATGCCTGCTGGTTTTGCCTCCACAGCCTGAGTGGGAGGAGCCCGAACGTCCTACGCCTGAGTGGGAGGAGCCCGAACGTCCTACGCCTGAGTGGGAGGAGCCCGAACGTCCTACGCCTGAGTGGGAGGAGCCCGAACGTCCTACGCCTGAGTGGGAGGAGCCCGAACGTCCTACGCCTGAGTGGGAGGAGTCGGTGCGTCCACAGCCCAAGAGGGAGGAGTCGGTGCGTCCCACAGCCCAAGAGGGAGGAGTCGGTGCGCCCACGGCCCAAAAGGGGAAGGTAGAGCGTCCACCGCCCCAGTCTCCACTAGCAGAGGGTGAATTCCTGCTGGTTCCACCTCCATTGCCATGGGAGGACTGCTTGCAGCTCCCACCTCCACCAGCAGAGGGTGAATTCCTGCTGGTCCCGCCTCCGCCACTTCCACCGCCAGGAGCAGAGCAGCAGGAGCTGCCTCTGCCTCCGCCACCTTCACTGGCAGGAGCAGAGCAGCAGGAGCTGCCTCTGCCTCCGCCACCTCCATCGGCAGGAGCAGAGCAGCAGGAGCTGCCTCTGCCTCCGCCAACCCCACCAGCAGAGGAGGAATGCCTGCTGGTATCACTTCCCCACCAGCAGAGGATGAATGCCTGCTGGTATCACTTCCCACCAGCAGAGGATGAATGCCTGCTGGTATCACTTCCCCACCAGCAGAGGATGAATGCCTGCTGGTATCACTTCCCCACCAGCAGAGGATGAATGCCTGCTGGTATCACTTCCCCACCAGCAGAGGATGAATGCCTGCTGGTATCACTTCCCCACCGTCACGAGGAGAGGAGCAGGAGCTGCCTCTCCCGTCACCAGAAGGACCAGGACTAGATGCTGGCGGTCCTCAGCAGCCCTTGCATAGGCTGCTGAGGAAAGCATGGGAAGAACCGCCCGCCGCAGTGGCCGAGAAGAGGGCCAAAACCCGCACCCCAGCTTGTCCTGACTGCCTGCCTCGCTCGCCAAGGATGCCTGCCTCGCCGCCCAAGGATGCCTGCCTCGCCGCCCAAGGATGCCTGCCTCGCTCGCCCAAGGATGCCTGCCTCGCTTAGCCCAAGGATGCCTGCCTCGCTCGCCCAAGGATGCCTGCCTCGCTCGCCCAAGGATGCCTGCCTCGCTCGCCCAAGGATGCCTGCCTCGCCGCCCAGGATGCCAGCCGCTCCGCATCGCCCGGGTTGCCAGCCGCTCCGCATCGCCCGGGGTTGCCAGCCGCTCCGCATCGCCTGGGGTTGCCAGCCGCTCCGCATCGCCTGGGGTTGCCAGCCGCTCCGCATCGCCTGGGGTTGCCAGCCGCTCCGCGCTCGCCTGGGGTTGCCAGCCGCTCCGCATCGCCTGGGGTTGCCAGCCGCTCCGCGCTCGCCTGGGGCTGCCTGTCGCTCCGCGATCGCCTGGGGCTGCCTTTTGCTCCACACAGGGTGCAGGGTGCGAGGGAGAAGTGGAGCTCCGCTGCCGCCTCTATGGCCAGGGGCTCCCCTCCCGAGTTCGCCTCCCGAGGGTCCGCTGCTGCTGCCGTCGCCTCCCGAGGGTCCGCTGCTGCTGCCGTCGCCTCCCGAGGGTCCGCTGCTGCTGCCGTCGCCTCCCGAGGGTCGCTGCTGCTGCCGTCGCCTCCCGAGGGTCCGCTGCTGCTGCCGTCGCCTCCCGAGGGTCCGCTGCTGCTGCCGTCGCCTCCCGTGGGTCCGCTGCTGCTGCCGTCACCTGGGGTCGCCAGGGATCCTGCTTCGCCTGGAGTCGCCGGGGCCTCTGCTTTGCCTCGGGTCGCTACACTGTGGCGGAGCTCCATGAAGGGAGCTGCCGGCCATGAAGAAGGGGGAGGTCAGGAGACCAGCTCCCCAGCCGCATTTCCGTGGCAGGAACACGGTGGCCGGAGCCCCACGGAGGGAGCTGGCGGCCACAAAGAAGGGGGAGGTCAGGAGACCAGCTCCCCTGCAGCAGTTTCGCTGCGGAAGTGGGTGGCGGAGCCCCACGGAGGGGAACTGCCGGCCATGAAGAAGGGGGAGGTCAGGAGACCAGCTTCCCCGCAGCAGTTTCGCTGCGGAGATTGTGTGGTCGGAGCCCCACGGAGGGGAACTGCCGGCCATGAAGAAGGGGGAGGTCAGGAGACCAGCTCCCCAGCTGCACTTTCGCGGCAGGAGATAGTGTGGCTGAAGCCCGGAAGAGGGAGCTGCCGGCCACGAAGAATTGGGGGTGCGGACATTCCACCATGGCCACCCCAGAAACAACTTGCTTCCCCTCTTCCGGGACTTTGGGACTGAGGGGGAGGTGGCCATTGAGGCCATGTGTGCTTTGCACAAGGGGGTATATGTGGCAAAGTGCCCCCTGTGTGTATTTTGTGTTACGTGTTGTGTGTAAATGTTGGTGTATAGGCATTGGTACACGGGATATAAGCGGGTCTGTGTTTCACATGTGTTTAAATTGTAGATTTGTATTTAGGCACGAGGAGGGCACAAATCACATCACGTGCAAGTAAAAAGTAATATGTGAGCACGGGAATTGCACTTTAATTAATTCACGTGCAGTTGTACCGAGATTCCAATTGAATGATTGACTAGCAATCGAGTCTCGGTACAACTGCATAAAAGCTGTATGTTTTCACTCACTGGGGTTGGGTGTTCGTGAGTGGAGAACGGGTGAGAGAGAGGAGAAAGAAGAAAGAAATATTTATAACAATTGCTATCGCGTGCTGGTAGTACCAGCACGATACTTGTTTTATTTATTTACTCACCGTGTTTGTGTGTCTGTCCGTCCACCGTTTGTTACTGTTTAGTCCGTTTTGTTTATATATTTATTTTGGCGCAAGTGCCGTGTCCTGTTTTTGTGTTATATTATTTTGTTTATTAAATGCTGAGCGATCACGCTCAGCTTCACTAAAACCCCAAGTCTCTGTCTGCTCTGTGTTTTTAGTTCTGGTCTGAGTTCCTCCCTGCAGCCATC